>JAOVVI020015054.1:0-11312 GCA_028571085.2 Nepenthes alata | reverse complement strand
TGAGTTAGGAAAAGAAAATAGATGATTAGAGGACTAAAATTCAATAGTATATTTTGTGAAGAAAATGTATTTTGAAACATAAGCTCTCGACATTTGTTGCGTAAATTATGTATTGTGGGACTAGTCACTAGAGATCTTAATATCAGATATTCTAATATTTAAATCTAACAAAAATTGTTAGATTCTCCCAAGATTCTCTTTTTACGTCATGGGGCTTTATATCTACAAGGATGTAAGGCCTCTTTCAAGGCCGGTTAAGTAACTTTTCACATTATATCATTTTTTTGAGAAGACAATGATAGTTATTCAGTAGTTGGGTTCTTTCCGAGAAGTTAATGCCTTTGGGATTCAATCGTCATGTTCATGAATATGAACTTAATGTGTACTTTTAAACAGTTTATTGACTATAGTTTTAATATTGGGTTATGTATACTCAATTTCAGAATTAGATTGTCACGTTTTATAAACATATAATTAGTGGACAATTTTAAACTGTTTTTCTAAAAGATTATACTCAGTAGAGTATTGTTTAATTCTGGTCTCTTTGACTCTAGTCAAAGATAATAGTTATTCTAATAAATTGATTGTCAGCTTGATTGATTTAAACCTGTAATTTAAAAAAGTTTAATCTTTCTCCTCTAAACATCTCATATGTAAATAATATTTATGAAGTTTAGCCATCTAATCATTTATCTTTTTCTAACTCAATTGTTACATGTAATTACTCACTTAAATGTTTCATAATAAATCAGATAGTCAGTTCAAACTCTCTTAAATCCATTTTAATTTGTAATGTATATGATTAATATTATAAAATTAAAGAACCCGGTTATAAATTTTTAGGTTCTGATGGGTATGCCAGTAATGAGTTGTCCCAAGAAAAAGGAATGGCCCAAATCCATAACGGCCAATTTGCGTTTAGACAGTTAACACAAACTATTGACCGGACAAAAGGTTAATGAACCAGTCAAAGCCCAAGAGCAGGACAACCCACTTGGGTCTAAGATGGTCAATACTTTCGTTGACTAAAAGCATGCAAGACGATTAGTATTTTCATTGACTGAAAGTATAACCAGTTTGATATGGTGAAGAATAGGCCTTATGCGGCCCAAGCGCAAATTGGCCCACGCGTCCATCTTCATGTAGCAACGGTATTCTCCCATGATTTCGCGGTCTCCACATAATGCAACTTCCATTGTAATTGTTGCTCCCCGACTCAATGCGCATCTCTGAAGGAAGCCGTCATAATTATATTTCTAACTGCTGGAAACTCTAACGGTTACAGATCGCAGAAAGAAAATAATCAATCTAACGACCGTTACAGCCATAAAGGCAGCACGCCAGAAAAGACAACGGTTCCAATAGAGCGTGGATATCAAGCCCTTCTGCACAAGAAAGGTAGCCCAGCGCTGTGACTATAAAAGGTCATTGAGTTCACACTTCAAGACACGTTCTCACTTGCCTACAAAAAACCTTATCTCGCAAAAACTTTCACACTTTCAGCATTCTAACGCTCTTTCTTTGCTACTACGTTTCCAACGAATACAATACTTAAAGATTTTACTCCTCACGAGTAACCCAAGCCTCTCACCCTACGAGAGCACCCCCACGAAACAGACACTCTCAGTATTCATTTTGCATCTCATTGCATTCACCTTCCACCTTCGAAAGCTATTTAATGACTTGAACGTCGAAATATTTTCGATGAGATAAGATCCCGCCCACACTTAACTTCTTGTTTACAGTTGCGGTATGGAGGATCAATATTCAGTAGATAGAGCCGGACTCAAACAGATGATTTGACTCGAATCTGTTCGAAATTTAAATCTATGACGCATCAGGTTCAAATCTAAATCTACCGTATGAATCTATTAATTTTTTTCTAAATTGTTTTAATTTGTTTCGCTTAATTTACAAAATTAAAATGTCATATTATAATTCAAAATATTAAACATTCATTATACATCTAATAAATTAAATTACCGTGTTAAAAATAAAATAGTTGAGACTTAATCTATGCAAATTTTTATTTAATATAAGCTTAAATTTAATTAATTTTTCTTTTTTTTACAAAATTATTATTCTTACAAATAAAAATATATTTGCATTTTTAATTTAATATAACTGTCCAACTTAGTGACCGTTGTGCCTGGTCAGCCTGTCGGGAAACAAACCAAAGTTAACGGCAAAACTGGTGAACAAACAAGCCATAAAAAATTCACTAAGTTATCTATTTCCATTTTTCTAGAAGTATTATTTGAAATTTTGGATAATATTTTTTGGGTTTTCCAGTTGGAAATAATAGTAAAAATAGTTATAATTTTAGATTTTTTTCCAACTTTTTGAAATTTTATTTGTCACAAATTTATTTTTAATTTTTTTGGTTAAAATTTCATACTAAAGAAATTACTAAATCTATTTTATTTTTGTTTTTTTGTGTGTAAAAATTTAAAATAACATTGATTTTACAAATTTTTAATTTTTTATTATTACTTATATATTATAATACAATTAAAAATATTGATAATTAGCGATGAGATTATATTATATAAAACAAATATTACAATGTAACTACAATAAGATATTTTAATAATTTTATGTAATTGTTTGCTTAAATTATATTTAATATAAAATATCTTCCAATAAATTTTTTTTCATATATTTAATAAAAAATTTCTATAAAAATAATTGCTTTTAGTAATATTTTTTAGTATTTAATATATATAAAAAATATAAATTATCATATAAATCGATTAACAATATTATATATTTACAGTTATTAATTAATGAAAAATTTTCCCCACTTGTCAAAAATATTAAAAGTATTTTATCATGTAAGCTAAATACCGAAAAATTTTTAAAAATATTTGTTAATAAGTTTTTTATTTAAACAAAATAAATGAAGGCTTATTTCTCCTGCCCACCGAAGGAGTGCCTATTCATTTCCCCCAATCAGCGTTTTACCTCACACTGCCCCACCTCTCGCTAGGTCGCTCTCTACCTCTGTCTTCTCTTTCTTCATCCTTTCTGCGACAAATTCAAATTTACAGATCTCGAGTTTCAAACCCGTTGTACCCTTCAAACTCAACGATCCGACATAGTGTTACAGAAGATGGAGAACTTGATATCGCTGGTGAACAAGATACAAAGAGCATGTACTGCGTTAGGCGATTACGGCGAAGAGAGCGCCTTGCCTACTCTCTGGGATTCGCTTCCTGCGATTGCTGTCGTCGGAGGGCAGGTCACGATCTCATACTATTCAGATCTCTCTCTCTTTCTACGTATTGAATTGATATGTTTTTTGTGATGTTGAATCTCATTTTGTTGTCCCTTTGGGTGAGGGGGGAGGGAGAAAACTGATTTGTTCTTTGTGACTCTGAGCTGGAATCTTGATTTCATTTGCGTTTCATGAATCTTAAGGGAGCTGAGATCAATAAATTTTTGGATGGTTTCTGAATAGATCTGGCATATTAATGTTTTTTTAATATGATGAAACATAAGACAGTCTAGTAGTTATATGCGTCATCCTAGAATGTACTAATTTAGGATGGGATCTGATAGGTTGGAGTTTCTGTATAAATACATAAATTGTGCTCCTTTCCATTTTCTTTTTCTATTTGGATGACCTATTCAGGTGTGTCTTTTCGTTTTCTTTGCTTCATTGTCTTAAAAAAACAATTCTGTATCATCCTGAAAGTTGATCAATTAGTTAATCCGACTATTTATTAGCATTTTGGGCCAACTAAATTTGTGGATATTGTACGATCCTTATTTCTCAGGTTCTTTTTTCGATCATTTTATGTGTACTTTATTATCTTCCGAGAAGGTCAAAATCACGTTTCCATCCCATTCTGGCACACAATTTTAAACTAGAAGTTTCTAGCTGTGCTTCCTCTGAAATCTTGAATCTATCCTATTCAGGCAAGCTACATAGATAGATTACATATACTTTGTTTGTTGTGGTGGATAAAGTATTGCTATTCCTTTTTTTTTGGGGGGGGGGTATGATTATTTGTTAAATGTAGTTTGATCTTCTTATCCAAACACCACCCAGTTTTTTAGTCTAACATCTTTCCTGTTGCGTAGAGTTCGGGAAAATCTTCTGTATTGGAGAGCATTGTTGGTAAAGACTTTTTGCCCCGTGGATCTGGTTAGTGTTCTTGATAATTCTGATTCTTACATTAATGAGTTTATTGACCTAATTGTTGTAAGTTTTATCCTACATTCTAGAATTTCCTTGCACTCTTCCATTGATGTGAATTACTACGTGTAGGGATTGTGACCCGCCGTCCCCTTGTTCTACAACTTCATAAGATTGATGAAAATAGAGAATGGGGAGAATTTATGCACCTTCCTAGAAAGAAGTTTACTGATTTTGGTATGTTTGTCTCTTGGAAAATAATTTTTTTCTTGCTCTTAAGTCCTTAAGCTCATTGAAACTATATTCTACTTGATTTCACTGCATTGTTTGTGTTTTAATATGTGAAAATTTCCTTTTGGGGTTTATGAACCTTGTTTGCCTAAATCGGTGGCTAACCTTGGTTTTAACTTCTTAGCTGCTGTGAGGAAGGAGATCGCAGATGAAACTGATAGAGAGACAGGCCGATCTAAACAAATATCCAGTGTTCCTATTCACTTGAGTATATATTCCCCCAATGGTAAGATAGAACTCGATTCTTTATTCCTGTCTTCTTTAAACATTGAGTTGTCTTTGTTTGATTTTGGTGCTGCCTTCTGGAGAAGCGTGAATTGAAAAAATATTGTCTCTAGAGCCCCCCTGAATAGATTTGAAAAGCTTACATATTGGATGACAATCCTGTATTTTTTTCTATATCATTGTTGCATATAGGATGACATATAATAAAAGAATCCCTTAGACATTGACGGGTGTTATTTGCTGTCCTGTATATTTTTCTTTATCATTGTTGCATATAGGATGACAGTGGTGTATCATTCAACTTCATATTAAGAAAGTGGTGTTAAAAATCTTTGGTCATGTATTTTGCATGTTTAATTCTTCTCATTTTGTTTTGACTAGTTTTGTTACACATCATAGGTGTTGTCTGCTAATTGACATTTAACTTATATCGGTTCCACTCATTTGTTATTCTGCTAAGCTCTTTGCACAAATTCCATGGAGTTTTCTCTAAGTGGGTTATCATCATGCCTTTCTAATGTCCATCTCATCTGATATACTAATGACTCGGTTTTTTACAGTTGTCAATTTGACCTTGATTGATCTTCCTGGACTTACGAAAGTAGCTGTCGGTGAGTTTCATAACATAGCTTAGCTAAAATGTAGGCGTGTGGTTTATGGATAAATTCTTTTTTCATGAAAAATTTTGACCTATGTATTCATTGGGCTGTTGCAGAGGGTCAACCAGATAGCATTGTGCAAGACATTGAGAATATGGTTCGTTCCTATATTGAGAAGGTAATTACTACAATAATACTCAATGATTTTACATAGATTGGTGTTAAGTTGTATGTAGTAATTTTGTTTGGGCCATTTAAGCTGCAAAGTTACTTGGAAAAGTTGTACTATCTAATTTATAGGGATTTCATGTGTCTTATATGATTCTGCTACTTAAGATGCTAGTTAAAAGCAGATTTTTTATATTCCTTTATTGTTGTTACTTCATTTGGTGGTGGTTTGATGTTCTTTAATATGTGCCCTCCATCGATCATCCATGAAGTTTTTTCCTGTTAGTTTATTTAAAGCAAAGTTTTAATCTGCTTCCTGATCTTGCAGCCCAACTGTATCATTTTGGCAATTTCTCCTGCCAATCAAGATCTTGCAACATCTGATGCTATTAAAATTTCACGTGAAGTGGACCCCAGAGGTAAGATGTCTGTTCTCTTTCTCTGCTGAACCATTAAGTGCTTTGCACCTCTCTTATATTTGTGTCGTTGTGTAGGATTGCATGCTTTTGACTGCTTGCTGCATGCATTTTTGTGTTCACTTATTTTTGTATAAGTTGTGTCTGATTGTTTTAGGGTTCGACTGGAAGTTCTATTTGTGTCATGAATTTAGGTGTTGGGGTGGCTTTTCCTTTTTAAGGTACTTATTGAGGAAATGAGGTCATTTATAGAAGAAATTAATTTCTAATCTACCAGTGTAGTGAGCCAGAAATATGGGACTATGTGTGGGCATCTGTTCCCTTGCATGTGCCGACATTAAATGAAAAAACACTAATTATTCAACAAATATAAGATGCTGACTTTTGTCCTTTGGACTGAACTCAAGAATCCAACGATAGCTTCTAAACAAATAGTTTCTCACGTGGAAATGTGTATGCAACCTCAGAATTTCTTTTATTCTATCAAACCTATTGTATTAGATTTAGCATATAAGGCCGACATATGACAAAGAAAATTCAATTGCTGCTCTTGCCAATACATGTTTTTAATCTCAAAATATGTTTGTGGTGTATCTACAGGAATTAATCCTGTAGGGTGTGTTGTTTGATTTGTTTTTTGTTTTGTTATTATTGAAAAATAATCTTGTAGTATTAGAGGTACCAAGAGGCTGTAAAACATGGCTCATAGGATGTATTCTAAAAGGACAGCAGAAGTCAGCATGTCTAGGAGAAAACTATAAAGTATGGAACTCAAGGCTTTCTTAGTCTGAATATGATTTCGTTCAGAAACAAGTAATAGGGTTAGAGGAGAATCCCTTGGCCTTCTATAATCCTAGTTGTAGACAATATAATTTCCCATTGAATTTTCTAGTAGCCTTGAGCCACTGAGGGTGGTGAGTCTTGATACCGTAGTAATATTGCTTTATTGTGACCTAAAGACCACGAATTCAAACTATGGAAACCTCCTGCATATCTGACCATCTTCAGACCCTACGAAGTGGGAGCTCTGTGGAAAATGTTGTTCTATTTTTCTAATAGCATTAATTACTTAACCTAGCTGTTAATATGTGCTCATTTATAGTTGTTTTCTGATAGATCAGATGATTTGCCCTTGACAAGACTCTATTTTGCTGTTTACCCAGTGAAGTGATACTATATCCCCTTCCTAAACTTTAACACAAGGGCATTTTAGCTATTGTTATTTGGCAATACTTTTCAGTTTGTTGGCAGTTTTTCGTGGTTACATGGTATTGGATCTTCATTTCCTAATTTAAGTATGTTTTATACGCATTTATCTTCTCTTCCACCAAGACCCACAGGTCAAAATATTGGTTGATATTTTTAAATATTGTATTATATGTATCATGAAATTATCAATATATGTTGTCGTATCGAATACATATTGTCGTATTATGGCCTTCTTTAAATATGTGTTTTAGTAACTAATAGGGATATCAATTTCAGTTTTGATAAAATCGACTAAAACTCTTCAAGTATATGCAACTCATTTTTTATGTGGTCATGGGGAAAAATTTGTTTGTTCATGAAATCCCATGCCAATATGGACACACAGATACTGAGATTTTAAATGCTGCCTAAATCTAAACATCCTTTCATTATTTATTGCTTAATATCCTTTTAAAGGATTTGTTGCTGAAGTGTAAGCTAAGGCTGTAGGAATATGGCAGAATTCGGATCAAGGGTATCCTGGGGATGGCTACTCTCTTGCCTAGGTTGATGGCTTAGGTTCATTCTCAACAACTTCCCCCCCTCCATCTTACCCCTCATAGTGTGAGAATTTCAATTCCATTCTGTTTCTCGAATAAGCACTAAGCATGGTCACTCAGTTTGATAAAAAAGGTGTATTTCTACAGAATCTTTCTTGTAGTAGATGATGGTTTGCACCTGATGCTGTCTTTTTTTGTACTAATCCTACATTAGTATCACATGAAAAGTCCCCCTATAGGAGGTCAACTTAATGTATCGTCTTGCTCCACTGAACTAGATAGAGGGGAACATTTAAAATTTGTAAGGATGGTAAATGCATTTGTACCCCCTCACTTCCAGTTCAGGTCTTCCTTGGTTGTTTACTACTCCTTTGGCCACTAGCCTAAGTAAAATTAACCCATTGAGAAATCTGACACCATAATCTGCTTACATTTCCGATTTTTTATAACCTGTTCTTAACTAACGGTCAACTTGTATGATCATCAATACTTAACATGGAGCTAGTTTTGATTTAATAAGGTTGGCTACTGAATTTTCAGGAGAGAGGACGTTTGGAGTTTTGACAAAGATTGATCTTATGGATAAAGGCACTGATGCTGTTGATGTAAGTTTTTCTTTTTGTTGCCTGCTTTTGTATGTTTTACAGTTGGTTTAGGTTGATCTAGGTATGTTTCCACCTACAGCATCCAAAGCTTAACTTTTATATTCATGATTATTTGCCAAAAAGGCCTTCTGAGCAATAGTAAATAAAAATTTCCTACCTCTCCACATGTCCCTTGAGACAGGAAAGACTTGGTTAGTTGTACTTACACAAGACAATTTTCATTGCTCTTCAAGCAATGTATTAGCAACAGTCAAGTAGTTTTAGCGGATGTTTGAACTGTTATTCTCGTCATCTTATTTTTCTTTTTATCACTTTAACTTCTCTTTTTCCCTTTTTGGTTGGGGATTTGGGAGAAATTTTCATCATTATGTGTCAAGTTAAATTTAGCCAGATTTTATGTGTGTTTTGTTTTGGCACCACAAGTAAAAACTTCCTCCTATGTCTTTCCCCCAATTGCATTTGTAATATTTCCCAGGTATATCACTAACCTTCATCTTCCTTATTTGCTTTTGATTCTTATTTGAAAGGTTTTCTTGTGCTCGGATTAGTTGTGACTCCCACTTATCATGGTCTGTTTGCTTATGGATTTTTTTTTTATTTTGGGGTATCTGGATTTCTCTAAACCTTACTATTGCAGATTCCAAGCTCGAGAAATGTGTCCTGCCTTGTGCTAGAATCCAAAGAAAAGGGCAGTGAGACCTTACGGGGTCTTTAGATCCAATATGGTTCAAACTTTCTTCCGAAAGAGAAAGCAGAATAAACCACTTAGATGGAAAAAAGATAATCATACCTTGCTTCTTAGTAAGCAGACAAAGTCATTTTCTCTATAACCATGAAAATGAATTTTCACTACTTGTAGCTTCATGAGAATCATATTTCTAAATCTTTATTTCCATTTTGAAGACCTTTTTGCCACAAAAGGCAGACCCAGTCCCCTTCTAGGCTGGCATTTTTTAGGAGTGGTTGTTCAATCTTATCTGCTACATCTTAGAATGACTAGTATAATTGTCAACAGAGGGTCTATATGGGGCTTCAAGGAGTAAATGTACGTAGCCAATTTCTTATGTTGTAAATGGGTTGTTTTTGTGCTTTGTTCCTATAATCTTCAAGTCACAATGAAATAATTTGACCATTGTATCAAAACTTATTCTTGACAAGTATAATTGTCAATGGTTCTTAAATTTTTTGCATATTTCATGAGGTATGGAGGGCTTGGAAGGAATTCACTTATGTATGATTGACCGTTGATTTCTAGTGATTCTGGCTTCATGCAGGTGAGTTGTAACCTGCAATCCAAATCCTACCGAGAGGTCCACTTTGAGATTAGAAATTATTGAAGAAGCAACTAAGTGTTTCTTTCATCCCTTACAGGCAATCGGATAATAAAGAAATTATTGGGTTTTTTTTTTTAATATTAACAACATGCATATCTGTGCCCTACATTTTGTGATCTTGGAAATGTCATCTTTGTGCACATACAAATTTCATTATGCCTGATACTGGATAACAAGTCGTGAGTTGATTTCGTTACAAATGGAAATGCAAGTACTCTGTATCTGCAAAGTTGAACACTTTCTCTGATTCAGACACCATTGTTCCGCAGATTCTGGAAGGCCGAGCATATAAGCTGCAGTATCCTTGGGTTGGTGTTGTTAATCGGTCACAAGCTGAGATTAACAAAAATGTTGATATGATTGCTGCTCGACGTAAAGAGCGAGATTTCTGGGCTAATAGCCCCGAGTACAAGCATCTTGCTCAAAGAATGGGTTCCGAGTATTTAGCCAAGATGCTTTCCAAGGTACCTCAGTTCTCTCTGCTTTGTTGCACATCTTGATGTTGGAATTATGAAGGGCTTGCAATTGGGTGTGTTGTTGGCAATTTATCTGTTGGGATCCCTGTAATTTGATGTATAAATCTTCTATTTTTCAGCATTTGGAAAATGTGATCAAGTCTCGAATTCCTGGCCTTCAATCTCTCATCAGCAAAACTATCGTAGAACTAGAAACGGAGTTAAACCGTCTCGGGAAGCCTGTAGCTACTGATGCGGGAGTAAGTGTTTCTATATTTGTTTATTTATTTAAATATTCTGGAGCAGTTGTTTTAGATTCTTTGAATGACTAAGGATGACATAAGATTAAGAAGCACTCCCAAGTCCCAATCCTCTGAATTTTCTTTTTCTTATTTATCACCTTACCCTGTGTGATAACTTGCATTCCTAATTTGGAAATTAAATAGGGAAATGGATGATCTCCATTATTTTAGCCTTTAAGCCTTGGCTTTGTTGGTGGTTACTCAGAGAAGCCTTCCCTCTCGTTAGGGAAGCCTTCCATATCCACCAACGGTTAGGATTAGAAATTGAGTGGATAAAAGGTGCAAATTGCATCAGATATTTCAAATGGCTATTCAATCTCTACTATTTATTCATCCAATTTTTAATCTTGGCCGTTGGTTTAATATGAGAGCCTTCCTTCTAGTGGACTATAACAGCTCTGGGTTAATCATACTTTTGGATGCTTTTAAACTTTGTCCTTGTATTCTGCTTGCAGTATGCAGCACAAAGTATTTTTATTTCTGTTGATTATTTTTTATGCCTTTTCCTTGGTGCAGGGAAAACTATACATGATAATGGAAATATGTCGAGGCTTTGATCAGATATTTAAAGAACATCTTGATGGCATGTATGTGTTTTTATGATGTTGTGATATAACTAAACATGGTTATTACTTTTAAATAATATCAAGATTTTGTTATTTCTTTGGATCCTGGTGTTAATCCTCAATGACTATAAATGTTGCAGACGTTCAGGTGGTGATAAAATCTATAATGTATTTGATAATCAACTCCCAGCTGCTTTGAAAAGGTTGCAATTTGACAAGCAACTTTCTATGGAAAATGTGAGGAAGTTAATTAGCGAAGCCGATGGATACCAACCACATTTGATAGCTCCTGAACAAGGATACCGACGCCTAATTGAATCTTGCTTGACTTCCATCAGAGGTCCGGCCGAGGCATCCGTTGATGCGGTATGCATCTCTATAATTTGTGTTGATTGAGATAATTTATGAATTGCTGAAAGTTGGGAGTGTAATTTGCCTTGATTTATGGAGGATGCATATTTA
>JAOVVI020015053.1:0-11313 GCA_028571085.2 Nepenthes alata | reverse complement strand
AAGCTATCAGGTTATCAAAAAGTGAAGTAGCAGAAGGTGCTCGGGCCTGACAGGCTCAAGGTAGATTTGGTCAGCCCCTATCCCCTGCCGTGCGTGGGGACGGGTTGCGTGAGCTAAACTGCCAGTTGAAGAAGTTTTTAAAGCACCGGATTGTTAGATCGGTATAGTCTAAGCGGTCGAAGGCAATGTCTGAATCTTTCCAAATAGTGCACAAAATTTATGAATTTTTGTACAAAAAGCTATAGAATGCCTTGAAAAAGAAGTGCAAGTACAGGACCTACATGAGGACATCTCATCAGGAACATGCCTAGAGTTAATATTTCAAACCTCTCGGCATGGGGGGCTTGTGATTGGTTTGTCACCCATGTATCGACTCGGATATCAAGGGCCATGATGAAGAGTTTATCGTGAAGTCCCAACCTAGGAAGAGGGCCCACAGGCAGAAAGAGTAGGCTCTGGATCTGAATGGCGAGTTGGCCAACCCAGCAGCTCAATCGAGACGACCCACGATCCTCTTCCCACATGCTGAAAGAACTTGCCATAATTAGTCAGAATCGCCTAACAGATATTCTAGGAATATTCAGCCACGTACGCGCAATCCTTCTGAGAATAGCAATTGCCGTAATTGCGACCAGAGAATTTCCTAAAAGAACGAAAGGATAACCGTCGGCAGCCATGATTGGCATGACAGGCAATCATGATCGCGTAATCATTCCTGAAAAAGGGAATTGTCATTTACGGCCCTCATGATTATTTATACAGCTCAGCGATCTTGCATGGGATAGCTGTCCAGCCTTGCAACCCATGCCAGGCTGCACCGCCTCTATCGCCTATAAGCAACTCCATTTCTTAATGGAGAAAGAGGGCTTCTTGTATCAAAAGAGTCCATGGTACACAGAGAAACCCAAAGCGAGGAAGCGACATAGATGGAGGGAAATTTCCACCCCTAATTCCGCAAAAGACAAGGAGCTCCGCAATGCTCTAGAGGCTAAGGACTCCCAGTGTGATTCCTCTTTCTTCATCAATCAAGCCGCTCCCCATAAAGCACATCCATTTGAGCTAAGTATTCCGCTAGACCTTAGCAATGACCACCGTTGATGACCTCGTCAAATGCCACCCCGCTCCATTGTCATCGCCCAGGAGTCGCTCCTGCCCAAGAGTCGCTTCTGCCGTCAGTCAGCCACCACGTTCACAAGTGCATTGTGCTCCTCATCATAGAAGCCACTCTTACATGGAAGTTCTCCATCTCTCTCTCTCCCTCTAAGCCGCCCCACTACCGAGCACACCTCTAAGCTGCCTCTCGACCGAGTGCACCTCTAAACCGCCTCCTGTTGGGCGCAACAAATACTCAATCTCCAAAAATCATGTATTCACGTATTCTCTTACATCCACACATCTTTCTATTCTCTTGGAAGGATATTTGACTTAATGATCAAAGAATTTATCGGAAAGCGAGTCTTACTAATTCTATGACCTCTTATTTTTAGTTGTGTTATGTAGGGTCCAACTTTGAATAGATAAAGACCAGATCGACTCCAGTTTGACCCGATGTAAAAGATCGAATAGCTCCCTAACTTATACAACAACTTGGATTTAGGGACACATCAAAACTATACCCTAGAATTTATTAAAAGGGCTCATACCAAGTTGTTGATGGTGATTAGAAATACTTGGGTTCACAATAAAATATCATACGTATTGAGTTAATTTTTCATGTATGCATGAATAACAATTTCTTTAATTTTTATCTATCCAAGTGATTTTATTTATTTATTTATTTATTATTTTTTAAAACTCAGTTTTTTAAATTAGATGTTATATGTCTAAACGATGTCCTAGGGATGGTTGGTTGCGTATCATTTCTCATAAAATATATCATGTACTATGAGATAAATTTATCCAATATTTGGTTAGATTTATTTGTCTCCAAAAAGCATATGAATTGAATTCTTTTATACAAGTTCATAGGAAGCAATAGAACGCTTAGTAAAGTCCATTGAATCATTTTCAACTAAATCGAGTAAAGTTCATTATCATAATATAATCAATAAAAAAACTTATAATTTTTTTATTTACCTATCTGATCAATTCGGATTCCCAGTTAGTCGATTTAATTATTTAATTAGTGCGATCACGGAGTAGTTAGTAAAGTGCAAGATTAGTGACTATTTAGTAAGTTCTTTAATTGTCAAATTTTTATATTATATATATTTGAATATCGTATATCATGAAATGTATATTTATGTGTTATATATTTACCAAATATATATTTGTATGTTTTGAAATAGATACTTGTTATTCTCATACGGTGGTATCTACAATCGAAACACTTTATCGGATTAAAAGACGTAAACATTACAAATTGTCCAAACAAGAACTAGTTGACAACATTCGTGATGAATTATTTGAAAAGGGATCTGCAATTAAATCTCTTAAATTCATCAAGAATTTCAGAATTCTCATGAAAAGGGCTACCAATATGTTCGATACAATAGAACTCTAAATCATGACAGCGTATTTTACAAATATGTAAGTATTTTATTGTTGGAAGCACGATAGCGTATTTTCATCAGTTACTATGAGTGCGTACGTCTTGGACATGCGTTCATTCGCATGGAAGTCCTTAGCCGGCAGCCAGTTATTACTACACTGAATCATTTAATTTTTATAGAGTGGTATTTAATTATATTTGCACTTCTTTCATTTAAAAATTATGATTATACATCTCATTAACTATTAATTTTTTTTCTCCCAAGTAGGATAATGTCTACTATGGTGATGATGCTAGAATTGAAAAAATATACTACTACTCGGTAGAGACAGTAGGTTGGGAGGATAATTATTTTATCATAAAAAAATTATATGGTAAACATTGGGGTAATAAATGATATTTATATGTTTGGAGAGGTTGTGATCGCCTGAGGCTACTAGGAGCATGTGGCGTATATAATTAGATGACATATTCTATCTTGTAAGCTGATTAAAAAAAGATAATCGTTATTATATTTGGTAATATCACTACTTCTCTTAGTATATAAATCAATGTAAATTATTCATATTTCTCCACCAGAATATTTTTTTCAAGTCCTGGTACATCTTATTCATCTCAGGGTGGATTGTGTACCTGGTCCAGTGAGCCACCTTCATGATTTCCTCTTTTAGATCCTTATTGTCAAGTACACATAAACAATCCCAGAAACACAAAACTCCATTGGCACAGACGCTAAAATCTCTCCAGGAATCTCGGCTAAGGTCTCCAACAATATCCATAAAAGACGGATCACTTGCTTGGCCTTCCTTAATCCTCTAAAGGATCTCGGGCTGCACCTGCAAGAAAGACAACATCATCCTATTGCCTTTGATGCAACTTTAGATGTTATAAAACTTCAAGCAATCCAACATCTCCATCTTCTTGATCTAAAATCTCACCACAAAGCCGGTCCGAAAACTCAAAGCATTCGCTACCACATTCGCCTTCACCGGATGATAGTGGATCTCGCAATCGTAATCCCTAGGAAACTCGATCCACCTCCACTGCCTCATATTCAGTTCTTTTTGTGAAAATAAATACTTGAGACTCTTATGATAAGAGTAGATAAGAAACTTATCGCTGTACAAATAGTGCCCTCAAATCTTCAACACGAAAACAATGGCGGCTAACTCTAAGTCATGGATCAGATAGTTCTTCTCATGAATGTTTAATTGTTGAGATTCATAAGCAACCACCTTCCCATATTGCATCAAAACACATCCGAAGCCAATCTTAGAAGCATTACGATATATCTCGAAACCACGAGAGCCATCTGGAATAGTCAAAATTGGTGCTGAAGTCAAACAATCCTTCAACTCATGGAAACTTCGGTCGTGCTCTTCCGTCCATACAAAACTCACCTCCTTCTTCGTCAGCTGGGTAAGAGGCAGAGCAATTCGAGAGAAATTCTTTATAAAGTGACAATAATAACCGGCTATAACAAAAAAGTTACGAATCTTCATCACGGACGACGGTTGACTCCAACTGATCACGACCTCAACTTTCTTCAGGTATACCGAGACTCCTCCATTAGAAAAGACATGGCCCAAGAACACCACCTCATCAAGCCAAAATTCACACTTCATCAACTTCGGATATATCTTATGCTCTCGAAGGATCTGAAGCACAATCCTCAAATGCTCCTCGTGCTCAACACAACTCATCAAATAAATCAGGATATATCAATGAAGACCATAATAAATTTATCCAAATACGGTTAAAAGATTTGGTTCATCAAATCTATAAACACAGCAAGTGCATTCGACAATCCGAATGGCGTCATAAAAAACTCATAATAGCCATATCTTGTTTAGAAAGTCGTTTTTGTCACATCCTCCTACTTGATCCGAAGCTAATGATATCCTGACTGAAGATCAATCATGGAGAACACACGGGTCCCTTGCAACTGATCAAAGACATCATCAATCTATGGCAACGAACACTTATTATTGATTGTGATCTTATTCTGCTCACGATAATCTATACACAACCTCAAAGTCCCATCCTTCTTCTTCACGAATAGGATCGGGGCACCCCATAATGGAACACTAGGTCAAATAAAACCCAAATCTAGAAGGTCCTTCAATTGTTGCTTCAGTTCTTTCAATTCAATTGAAGCCATACGATAAGGGGTCCTCAAAATAGGTGCTGACCCCGACAAAAGATCAATCCCAAACTCGATCTCCTAGTGTGACGGCAAAGCAGACAACTTACTAGAAAACACATCTTCAAACTCGCACACTACCGAAATATCCTTCGCTGATAGCTCACGACTCTCCACCACACTAGCATAAGCCAATAGGCTTCACACCCACTTCACAACAAATGACGGGCTTGTAGAGCCAAAATGAAGCTAGACGGCTCCACCCGCCAAATCCCTTGAATGTGAAAGGGTTCACATTCTGAAATTACTAAGTCAATTCTCTTATGGAAACAATCAATGGTTGCATGATACTTTGACAACCAATCCATATCTAGAATAATATCAAAATCATGTATCTTCAAAAGAATCAAATCAACAACCAAGGACAACTCATTCACCTCTACCTAACACCCAGGATACGAAACATTAGTCACAATAGAAGATCCTATAGGTGTCGAAACAACTAACGAATAATCAAGAATAGTAAGAGAAGATGCAAGTTGACAAGCAAATTGAGGTGAAACGAAAGAATTTGTGGATCCAGAATCAAAAGGCACACAAGCAGAAGCACCACAAATAGGAAGAATACCTTCCACAATAGCATCAGCTGCCTTAGCGTCACTGGCAGAAACTACAAAACCTTTCTTGGAATGGTTGGTCTCACGGCAAGGGCTTTCTTCTTATAAGGACAATATTTGATCTTGTGTCCAGACTGTCCATAATGAAAACATACGCCCAACGCCTTGTAACAATGCCTATCACCATGAGGCTTCCCGCAATGCTGACGAGGATTGGTGGGAGCTTGCTTGGCCAGTGAAGAAGAGCTAACCTTCTTCCCTTGATTCGCATGTCTCAACCTCCTTGGCCGTCTCCCCGAACCTAGACTAGAGCTTGAACCGGTGCCACCTCTGCTAGACATTTTCTTCTTAAAATATTCCTCCTTCTCAAGCTCTTTCTTGTCGATCAAGGCACGATCCAACACCTCTCCATAGGTTGACAGTTTGAGGGTCACCAATTGATTGCAGATATCATCCCGCAAGCCTTATAGAAACTTCTTTGCTTTCCTCTCCTTATCCATGACCAAGTATGGAGCATACCGAGCCAACTCTGTAAACTTTGCGTCATACTCGGCCACAATCCTAGTTCCTTACCTCAAGCAGATAAACTCTTCCTCCTTCTGCACTCGAAGTGCGGACGAAAAATGCGTCTCCATAAACGCATTCTCAAACATAAGCCAAGTGATCTCATTATCTGGCACTCCTATGGATCTTTTCTGCATCTCCCACCAATGATGGACTTCTCCTTCTAGTTTGTATGAGGCGAACAACACCTAATCCTCCTCAGGGCAATAGATCATAGAAAATACTTTCTTTATCCTCTAGAACCACGTGTCTACTTTAGTCGGATCTGGCTCCACCAAAAATTCAAGGACTCTCTCATGAATAAAACGGTCATAAGCTGACAATCTAGGATTAGCAAGAGTTGAGGGTGAAGTAGGAACAAGCACTGGAGCAAGATTCCTTGGCCCCATACTCTCGATGATGTCTGCCATACAACCTAACAAATTCAAACACTCGGCCTCTCGATCACGAGGCTGGCCTCCTCCATGCGTAGACCTTTGTCTTGGCGACATACTCGGCTATTGATGATTATTCTGAAGCAAGAATGGTACGGGTTAGAATATAGGTTGGACATTAACTAGAACATAACAATTCTACGCAATTAAACATAATTAACGGTCTAAGTAGGGCAACAAGAATAACTAAGACTACCTAGACAAGCTTGACCATCCTATGCCTACATCTACTTATTTCATCTAGCCTATGCCATCCTAGGCTTCTATATAAGATTCAGATCAAACCTAAGGCATCTCATCTCTGATACTAATTGTGATGGATCGACTTTCTTGATTGAAATTCGGAAAAATTTTGGCTATAAATCGACCATTAAACTAATACAAACCTATAGAAGTCCCTATACAACAAATATATATATCCACAATACACAACATATGAATCAAAAGACACAACAAACACGTGGCACCAATGTCATAACTTCGGTACGACGTTGGCTCAGATACGATACCACTAGGTACCCAAAAAAACTATAATAACCTGCGAAAGCACATATATCCATCAAACAAAATGAAAACTATATTATGAGTTTATCATCACCATCATATACATACATCAATAATGATACAAAATGCTCCACCAGATATAAAATTACAAAACTAAGTCTACAATGCTTTCCCTTTAAGATTTGCAGCCTATTCAGCTCCTGAGCTCTACTCAACTTCATGAGGCATAAGGGCGTGCTCATCTGGAGGGAAAACGTAGTAAGGATGAGTTAAATACTCAGCAAGCGTAATATAATTAAAGACAATAGACAATATATACAAAATAAAGATGAGGAGGGGTACAAGAGTATAATGAAGATGCATAAACATGCAACATGATTAAATACACTTTCTGAAATATATTTATCTTTCCTATTTTACTTATCTTTCTTTAGATTCTAAAATATATATAATTTTTTTTACTTTACGGTTCAAGGCCAGTAGGCCTTACTAGCTAAAAGAGTAGCCGATCGAGGAATGGAATGTGTATGTCCCCACATATTCTAAAGTGCTAATCACAAACCTCAAATTTAATATCCCGTGATGAACGGTATACCTTTCACCCGCTAAATAGGGTCAAAAACAAATAATAAATAATAGATATATCACCAGAACATCTCCTGTGGTCTAGGAGCATTCCTCAATCTGTCACTGTAATATCTTAATATATGCCAGAAAATACTACCTTCTGAAATACAAATCCATAGTCCATATTATTAGTTACATATTCTTAAGGGAAAGTTTCACCATAAACTTATACAGAAATTCTCACTCCTGAAAAATAAATCACCAGACATAATAAATTGTGGAGTTTCCTTTAGATAATTTGCATACTTTTATGATTCTTTGATACGGATATAGATAATCAATTTTTTATGAACCCATGCCTTCACATGCTTTCAATTATATGTATAAATCAATATAAAACTTAGAACATATAAGAAATTTATGCCACCATAAACCAAACGTAACCTATGAGCTTCCGAACAATAAATTCCTTCACAAATGCATGCAACATAATTCTCGGGGCATATACAATGTACATGTAGTTACATATCACAATTCCCATTCACAAAACTTTCGGAGTACATAAAATTAACATATACAAAATATATGTGCATAAATATCAAATTTACCACGTTCATAAGTTAGGATTTTAGTTATCTAGGACCAAATCATGCATAAATTTCAAAATTGAGTGGGAGAAACATGCAGGGCATAGTTAGGATTTCATTAGGGACAAAACCAGACAAGACTTGGAAATTTGGCACCAAATCGATAATTAATCATATTCAAGACATGGGCAATAATTTGCTCAGCTAAATTAAACAAAAATCTCAAATAAATTGGGTAAAATCATTCGGGGCATGGGGTTAGTGTTTCATGTGTGAAATACCGATAAAAATTAAGAGATCGGATATGAAATCAACATATGTGTATACTCAAGTCATGAGTTGCATAAAATACGTGCTTGAGATAGGTATCGAGACAAAAATATCCAAGGAGAACGAACGAAAATTACAACAAGAAGAAAAGTATAGGGGTGTACTTTTATTGACCCGATCTATCACTTCTCTAACTAGCCCGAGCTTAAATTGGACTCGAAAACCTCGGTTTCCTCCTCTCTCTTCCTCTTTGTTCTCTCTCTCTCTCTCCTCTCTCTATGGACCGTTGGAAAATGACATGTAAAAACCCGAACGCACTTAAAAAAAAACTGTCACTCGAGCGCTGGTCGAGAGTAATATATCCGAAGGGCCATGCTCGAGCACTCATCGAGTGTGACATTCTGTTAAATGTGCCCCAGGCACTCTCTAGTATGCTTCAGGTGTGGGCATGTTTCCAAACGCGTCCACATTCTGTTAAATGCATCCCAAGCATGCTCGAGCATGCTTCGGGTGTAGGTATTCTGCCAAATGTGCCCCGGACAGCCTCGGGCACCACTCGGGCACCACGCCTCCCGACTTCTCTTTTCACTTCTGATACTAATTTTTTGCATACACTTAAGCCTAATCTTAATTATATTAACTTAATTACCCTCTAATTATTAGGTTTTGAAATCTGAAACCTTACAGGGGTCATCATTTTAATTTTGAAATCCATGATGGCTTGACCATTTATAGTTTGTCACAGTAGAAATTAATTATCAAATTTACCCAAATAGATGACTCACTTGATCAATCGTCCAGACATGTCGGGCTTTTGTAGAATTCCCTTTTTGTGGCTAATCTGTCAAGACGATGATCTTTTAAATTTGAAAGTACGGTTGTAACTTCGTGGCGGAGTAAACTAACGCCATGGTGATCCTTTCGGCATACAAATAACAAGTCCTAGTGTCTGTCAAGATTTTGCTAACATATTAAATTGGTTGTTGAACCTCAGACTTTTGCCTAATTAAGATTAAGCTTAGTGTTGTATCTGATATTGTAAGATAGAGAAACAGTTCTTTGCCTTCGTTCGGAGAAGGTAAAGGCTTTAGATTGTGTGGAATGGATACAATCTTTTTCTCAATTGATTATTCCGTTAGCTGGTAAGACCTATTAGCCATAATCCCAAAAATAAATGATAAATAAGATTCAATAGAATGATTAAGAAAAGGATAAAGTTAAAGAAGATAGAAGTTCATGCATATTTTATATGATTCCTTTTCATTTGATTAAAATATATTTATTTTAAGTATAAATGTGTATGTCTTTGATATATATACCTTATTGAGCATCTGGCTCGTTCTCTTACTATTTTTTAACCCTTTAGATGACGAGCACGATTTGATATCTAATGAGCAGGATTGAAACCAGAAATTGTTTAGGCTCGAGTAATGATAAATTTTAATATAATATAGTGGATAATTTGATATCAGGAAATTATGTACTCTATCTTATGAGGAAATAAATACAATGCTGGTATTGATCACTTAGTTATGCTTCCATAAATTATTATGATCATTATTTATACTTTTGTAGATTTTTAATTGTATTAATTTTGATACCTAGTAAGCATCTCTAAAGTTAAGTCCAATACCGTAATCCATTTGTACGGTGTTGGATGTCATTTATGATATGACAATTATATGGATAATGTGTATAATAGTTATATAATAGGGACTTATATATAATATGGCGTATCATTATATTTAAATATTTACAAATATTAAGTAGTAGGAAGGCGGTCCATGACAGGTTCACTAACATAGAAACACATATATGCAGTTGTTGGCTTACTTGTTATACACTATCCGATTTTAACACCGGTTTAGCAGCCGGTTTACTAAAATAAAAACACATATGCACAGTTATTGGCTTACTTCTTATACACTATCTGGTTTTAACATCGATGTAGCAGAATTTTCCAGCTCGTGCACACTAGCATATAAACACATGTGTGCAATTGGTTCATCAGTTGATCTATTAACCGCTTGTTCCGAATTTTCCAACCGGTTCATATAAAATATAAACACGTGTAATTGTTGGCTCAACTATTATATATTATCTGATTTTTACATCGGTTTAGCAATTGGTTCACCATGTAAATTTTTACCTACTGTCTTTCCAAATTTTCCAACCGGTTCATATTAAATATAAACACATAAGTGTAATTGCTGGCTCAACTCTTATATATTATTCGGTTTTTACATCAGTTTAGCAGTTGGTTCACTATGTAAATTTTTACCTATTGTTTTTCCAGAATCAGCATATGATATTGGATCGGTGTAGGTAACTTTTAAGTATTTTACCTACATGATTAGACATTACATGCTAATTTTTCTAGTGCCAAAATTTACATTTGACCGATTTAGTAACATGGTAACTTATATAGACTTAATCGGTTTGTTTTTGGGAAGGGATTTTAGCACCAACATCATGACATGTTAACCAGCTTATTAAAGCTTCTAAACTAATTTTTATAGGAATTGAACCGGCTGGCCAAGTTTATAAAGGAAAATTCCATTACAACTATATGGTAAATTAGCCAACTCAATAAAGCTTCTAAATCAAATTTTTCATGAGATGAATTGGCCAACAGTAGTTTGAAAATCAAAATAAACTTCTTATGCTACTGGCCAGTCCCCCGTCTGCATTTTTTCCTATTCTACATGAAACTTTAATAGTTACAACAGGGAATTAAGTATTGGATTCAATCAATACTTGGGAATAACAGTAAGAATTAATCAACAAATGAACAAAGTTGCAGTATTCTTGCCTTGAATAAATTAAATTTAATCTGCAACAGAATCGGGTCCTATGGCTCTCTTTTCTTCCTTTCTTTTCTTTGGTTACTCCATCTTTTACTCTTTCGTTTTTCCCACTTCCTTACACTAATCTTAATATATTTGAGGAAAAATTGAGCTGACTCATTACTCAATTCATTGTACTACTGTCAGTTGTAAATTTTGCTCCCAAAATTTGATTGAGCCGTTCGAAAATCAGCTCTTCATTCAGCTTATTCATTCTTTAAATTTAGCCGACTTGTTGCCTTGTGAATTAGCCATTTGTTAAAGTGTTATTGGTTCATAATTCAGCTGAT
>JAOVVI020015052.1:0-11313 GCA_028571085.2 Nepenthes alata | reverse complement strand
CTTTATGTTCAAGTTGGCACAGTATTTTGTGAAATGTTTGCCGATAAATTAGGTTCCGTTATCAGACACAATAATTTTGAGTATACCGAATCTACAAACGATGTTCTGTTGGACAAACTTGGTTGCATTTTATTCGGTTATTCTAGCAAGTGGGATGGCTTCGACCTATTTTATGAAGCAGTCGATCCCGATAATTATGAATTTTCTCTGTCCTGATGCCACTGGAAGTAGTCCAAGAATGTCAACTCTCCATTATGCGAATGGCCATGGTGATTGCAGAGCTCTGAGTTCTATATGCGGTTTTCATATTTTTTGATAAAATTCATGGCGTCGTATTTCATGGTGGACCAATAATATCATTACCACATGAGTTTGAAAGTAAGGTTTTTACCTTCAATGTGAGATCCACAAATACCAATGTGTATTTTTTCAAGGGTATATTTGGCCTCTTCTGGTGTAAGACGCCAAATATGGGGTTGACTACCCTCGTCAGTATAACTTTTCATTCATAATGGTATACCAGCCTGCTATTTTTCTATGACGTTAGGCTTCATTCGGGTTTTCTGGTAATATGTCGTTGGACAAATATTTCACACATTGAGTCATCCAGTTTTCAGCACCAGCTTCCTGCATGACTTCTTCTTGTGGGTCGTTGATACTAGTAACTTCAAGGATTTCACGTAATTCTTGTGCGTACTGTTTTGGGTCTCCTGTTGCCGCAGCCCATGCTAATCTGTCTACTTTCTCATTTTCTTCTCTTGGAATATGATCATCTCCATATTATCAAATGTGAAAATTAAATTTTAGACTTTAGAGAGGTATTAGGAAAGGAGTGGGTTGATAGTATCAAATTTCTTCGGATTTAATTAATAATCAGTTCTGAGTCACTGTGTACTATGTGATTCGTAGCTGAGTACTCTTTGGCCAATTTTAATTCTGCAAGTAGTGCTTCGTATTCGGCCACATTATTTATCGTTGGGAATCCGATGGTCATTGAATATTTTATCTCTCACCCATCGAGTATTTTTAGTACCACTCTGGCTACACAACCAACTTACACTGAAGAGCCGTCCACGTGTAAAGTCCATGTTGGAGTACTTTGGGGACAGTCGGTCCCAATAGGATCAAGTGTTTCTAGAATTGGTGTCGTCGTTTCAACAATAAAATTTGCGAGGGTCTGACATTTTAAGGACGGCTTTGGTCAGAATTTTACATTGAATTCTCCCAATTCAATGGCTCACTTGGCCAATCGTTCTAAGACATCTGACTTTTACAAAATTTCTTTCAATGGTTGGTCTGTCAGGACAATAATTTTGTGCGCCTGAAAATATGGTCAGAGTTTTCTGGCGAAATACATATGTGCCAGAACTATCTTCTCGGCATGGGAATAACGAGTTTCTGTGTCGGTTTAGATTTTACTGGCGTAATATACAGGTTACTGTCCGTCAAAAAATTGTCGAATTAATGTCAAATTTAATGTAGTTTCGGAGACAGCCAAATATAAATAAAATTCCTCGCCCTATTGTAGAGATGTTAACGGTAGCGGGTGTGAAATATACTCCTTGAATTCTCAGAAAGTAGCTTCACATTCCATATTCCATTAGAAGTCGGCAGCCTTTGTCTCCCTTAGGGCCTTAAAGAAGGGTAAGTATTTCTTAACTGATTTAGCCTAGAAGTGGGAGAGTGTCGCCAACCTTCCAGTTAGTTTTTGGGCTTCTTTCACTGTCCGATGTAGATTTATATCCAAGATAGCCTGATCTTCTCAGGATTGGCTTCAATTCATCGGTGTGAAACAATGAAGCCTAAAAATTTTTCCGATGTTACTTTAAAAGAACATTTAGTTGGATTAAGCTTCATTTGGTATGTCCTCAAGATGTTAATGCATCGTCCATATCGCGAATATGGTCATTTTGCACCTTGCTCTTCATGAACATGTCATCCACGTATACTTTCATATTTCATCTGATTTGTGCCTCGAACATTTTATTAACGAGGCATTGATAAGTTACACCGATATTTTTTAGACCGAAAGGCATAATTTCATAACAGTATGTCCCTTGGTCGTTCATAAAAGTCGTATGCTTCTTGTCTTCTGGACTCATCCAGATTTGGTTGTAACGTGAGTATGCATCGATAAAATTTAGTAATCCATGTCCATAGGTAGAGTCTACAAGTAAATCAATTATTGATAACGGGAAGTTGTCATTTGGACAAGCTTTATTGACATAGATAAAATCAACGTACATTCTCTACTTCCCATTACTTTTCTGTACCATGACCACATTTGACAATCAGTTCGGGTACTAAACTTCTCTGATAAATCCAGCATTTAGGAGTTTTTCACCTCTTCTCGAATAGAAACCAACTTTTAGACTGAGTAGTTCTTTTGTTTTTGCTGGACAGGTTTATGATCGGGATCTAAGTCCAACTTACGGACCATTATTTTGGTCGGTATTCCTGCTATGTCGCTAGGCGTCCAAGCAAAAATATCAAAATTTTACCTAAGAATATCGATAAGTTGACTTCGGAATGATTCAGACAAAAAACTCCCAATATGTATGTACTTTTCTGGATCATTAGAATTTACCGGGATTTGATCTGTTGATTTTGCATATTGGGCTTGTAATAATGTGATCTCGTCACGAAAATCAAGGTCTTGGATTGGTTGACTTGTTGGCGTCTGAGTGACTCGAGATAAGTAACATGTCTGCCTGGTCATTTGATCACCTAAATCTCTCCATTGCCAAGTGAAATCAGAAACTTTATCTTTAGATGCGGGATCGAAGTCACTACTCCGAATGCTATTAAGTAGGGTCATCCGAGGATACATTATAGACGGATGGACGATTTACAACTAAGAAGAAAAGTATCTTGGTGGTCGTCCTCAGATACGTACTCAGCGTGACTTTTGATTGGATCACCCATTACACGGGTACAAGTTCGTTATCCAATCCGTGTAAGGGTTCTTCTGAGATTCTTAATTGACTTCTTTTTATTCCTAATTTGAAGAATGTATACAAATAAAGTAAATTGTTAGAATTTTCATTATCAATAAATACTCATTTTAATTTGTGATTTATACTACTAAATTAGTAGTTTATAACCAAAGAATTGGATGTGGAAATGTTACATGAATCAAATCTTTGTTACCAAAACTAATAATATCATCCTATTTTCTATCATTGGTTTTTTGTGGCTAATTGCCATTCTTGAACTTTTCAAAATGTCATCCCGAGTGGGATGCGTGGTAATTGTGCTTATGACGCCTGATGCCTCTCGGTTCCTTGGCTGCTTGATCTCATCTTCGTCTGCTTTTTTGAAAGTCTATCCGGGTCTTTGTAGAAATCGGTTAAGATGCCCCTTCCGGATTAACTCTTTAATTTCTTTCTGCAACAACCTGCAGTATTTGGTATTGTATCATCCGTATCGATGGTAGTGACAATACTTTGACTTGTTACACCCATCAGGATTCTTTAATGCCTTCGGTCATTTAAAAAAAATTTATCCCAAATTTGTATGAAGATATTGGTATGGGAGTCATTTAGTGAGTTAGATCTTGCTACTTGAACCCTCTTCTTGGTGCTGACTCGGATTTCTTCTGTTTCCTTGATCATTGGGGACTTATATTATTCCTATTTTTTCTCTTCACCTCCACTGTATTTTGGTGGGGCTGGTCTTTCGGCTGTTTTACTCGTTGGCTTCATCGGCTGCTATATAGGCTCGAGAAATAGCCTCGACTTCTCTGAAGATCTATGAATTTTTGTGGGCCATGTGCCTAAAAAAGTCACCGGGTTCCAATACGAATACAAATATACTAAACTTTTCCTTTTCGGTAAGCTACGAAATTTTCCTGGTCTCAACCGTAAATCTGGCCAGGAACTTCTTTATACTCTCATTTGCCCTTCGTTTAACTCGGACTAGATGCCATGACTATTTCTTTTCCCTCCTACTGGAGGTGAATTGGGATAGAAAACCATCGGCCAAATCTTGAAAAGTCCTGATAGAATTCGACTAAAATCGATAGAACCATGCTTGAGCATCTCCTTTTAAGGTCAGAGAGATGCAGAGGTACATTGTTGCCTCCTCCAAACCTTAAAAATTTAGGAGAGTATAGAAGTGGTTTAAATGATCCATAGGATGAGTACTTTAATTATATGGCTCCAAAGTCAGCATCTTAAATTTATGTGGAAGTAGGTGCATACGAATTTTCATTGTAAATAGAGATCTCCGTAAGTCAACGGCTCTTCCTCCAGTGTCTTCTCCAAAGACACGTTGCCAAATTCTCTCAACTTTTTTGTCCATTCGGGGAGGAGCCGTCATCTTCTTCTCATTAAGAAAATTTCTCAATTCAGAGGGATTTTACGCAGACTAGGAAGTCGGGCGTCACACAGCTCTTGGAGAATGTTTACTATAAGAGGGTCCTCCAAGGAGTGTAAGCTTCCTCTCGTCATGAGAATACCGATGGTTTCATCTCTCAGGACTATCCTCTCAGATTTAGAAATTTAAACGACCTTCAAGTCGTGACAGGAGTTTATCGTTTGAGACTGTTTTTGTCCTGAGGTTGTTATGGTGGTCAATCTTCTTAGGGAGGTGTTTTCTTTCCCTATTCTTCTTTTTGGACGTGGCTGTTGGAGAGGCTGAAGATGGGACCCCTTTTGGCCGCTCGTCTAACCGCGTGCAAATTGTTTGGACGGCTTTCAAGATGTCATCCATTTTCATCGCTAGTACACGTAGACAAGAGTCGAAATGGTCATCCATTCGATCGACGATGGGAGGGTAGTTATCATATGAAGTGGCCTCTCTGATTGGTGCACTGACTTATATTTTGATTTTTATCATATTTTTATAAAAATTATGATTTTTGGACTTTTAGTCGTGATTTTTCACAGACGGCGCCAATGTTGCGTTGGAGGATTTTTATTATTGTACGGATGAAAAGAGTTGTCCGTCGGGTGTTAAGGCGTCTTCGATCTCCGTACGTCTTTAATTAAATCTTATGCAATCATAAAATAAGGGTCAAAAGATTGATGGGACTCACTCCCCATTATATCTTTCGATACTCAAATCAGTATCTTTATTAAATAAGAAGAAATGTAGAAGATGCAAAATATATATAAAGTCCGAAGAATTGCGATTTTAACGTGGCGTATTAAATTGAGAGAGTGTGTGCGTTCTTAGCGTCTTTCTAATTTTTATATACTTTTATCTGAGAAATATCGAGTAATATTCTTCTAATTGGAGAGGACATGTATTTATAGAATGTGGGTGATAGTTAACCATTAGGAATTTGACAAATGGCCGGTCTTTATCACAATAGCGATTTTAACTTATGTCTAATGTCGTTAGTTGGGCCACCGGTTGGGTCGTTAAATTAGCATCGACCATATTTGCTGAAATAGGCCGTGCAAACGTTTTGGGCCATTGAGCTTTGCCTTTTGGCCCGAAATTGTATTGAGTTGGTTTCTTTAAATCGTCGGATATCATACCTATCAGTTCTGAAGTTATAAAAATTGTAAATGTAAACTAACCCTCTAAAGCAAAATAAGTAGAGGGAAAAGGCAATAAATTGATTTATATTAGCCAGCAATATTTTTATTAATTTTTTTCGTAATAACGTATCTGAGCTGTTCCATTTCAAAAGACAATTAACTCAGTTTAGTTTTCATTTTCTCAACTCTGCCTTAATTGAAAATATATAAATATATAAGTGGCATACTTCATTGATAAATTTTTTACGCAAATAAGATACAAAAAATATTTTCATTTCATTTTACCTTTTAGAATTTAATATTTAATTTTCTTTTTAATACTCATTCTATATAAAATGAAATATACAAATCATATTTTTAGTTATTTTATTCAATATTTTGTAAAATGTATTATCACACAAAAATATAATATTTGAAAATATAATAAATATGAGAAAATTCTTTAATAATATGTTTGGTTATTGGAATAAAATAATGTGAGAATAGAATAATTATTTCAGGGATTTGAATATGATGAGAATAGAGTTGAAATTGTTATTTTCATATTTGATTGTTAGAATAGAATAAAATAAAAATTAGTATTTTATTATTTGGTTTGTAGAATAGTCTGAAAAATAAAGTGAGAATAGTGATAATAATAATAATGATAATAGTAATAATAATAATAATAATAATGATACTAATAAAACAAAATAATAATAATAATATGTAATAATAATAATAATAATAATATATAATAATAATAATATTATTATTAATATTAATATTATGTGAGAATAATAATTTTTAAAAAATATTTATTTTTGATTAAATTTGTAATTAAATTGATGAATATGTATTCTCAAATAATAAAGATTTTATTCTCTCATTATTCCCTCCAACCAAACGTGCCATAACGCATCATACCTCCGTCGGGATTAAAGGATGATCTTGTTTCTCTTTATGTGATCATTGAATTAAAATTTAATGACCAATATTTAAAAAATAAAAAATATTAAATATAGTTATATTTTTAATTTTTTTAATATTAATATCTATTAAATATTAAGTTAAATATTAAAAATATTCCTAATAAAAATAATTATTTATATATTATTATATAATATTTAAATTTTAACAGTTAATTTTTTTAAATTTAATGTGTAAATGAGAGAAGTAGGATCATTCTTTCCTTAAGAGAAGCCGGATCTCCAACACCGTCAATTCGGGGGTTATCGTGATTTTAACTCTTTTTAATTATCATTATTTTATTAATATCAAACATTTAAAATCTTTTCTTAATTAAGTATATATTTTTGTAAAAAAATAAATAATAAAATTATTTAATTAATATTAAATAATTCTAATTAAGAAAAGTTAAATAAATTTATTTCATGAAGTTTAGGATCTTTGAATATTCAATCCCACACACCCACATGACTAAATCTGAACCGTATCCACGGATGTGGCTAAAATCTAAAAAGTAGCCACTTTGAGGTGACAATTATCACACTGTCGCTGAACCTTTTTTTTTTGGGTCAACCGCATCCATGAGGTTTATGAGGTTGGCTATTAAATTGATCACATAATAAATGAAGACCATGATATTTAATGAACACGTGAGTGTCTTATCTAGGAATATTAACTGCCATCTGACATTTTTTGATCAGATTTAGAGTATTCTTACCATGTTTGTGTAGCTGATGAATAACAAAGCAAATTCGTCGGACTTATTGACAGTATGATTTCATGCCCATCATCAAATATTTAACAATATCGCAGATCACGTTATACTTTTCTTTCAAATGAAAATTTCACGAATCAGAAAAGAAAACCCTCAAAAATTAAATAAATAGGTTCAATGAGAGAAAGATGGATAGATAAATACCATTGTCTAATTTTTATATTTTTGTCTAACATAAATTCTTCTTCTAAAGTTATCATATTGATAGTCTGCATATCAGATAGTGTTGGTGATTGATGGGTCAGTTGAGTAATTATTTATGAAATTGGTATTCTGTTTTCCACATGTCTGTTTTCTTGATAATACGTAGATTGATATCTTATACTAATAGATGGTCTAAAAATTTCATATCCAGATAGAATTGACTGAGGCCTAGTTGTATTGAGATTTCATGATCTTGGTATATACAGTGGTCTAAAATTAAAAATATTATTTTCTTCAAAAATTTCTATTATTTTAGAGAATTCCCTTCTGATTATACGCTTAGGTGGTTGGATGAGATCCGCTTACCATTGATTTGGTAAGCTAATCTCATCCCATTTTAATAATTTTGATATAAATATAGTAACATATTTTGCCTCTACCTAGAAAACAATTATTTTTTCTGGTAGAGTTTGATTTAGACATATGCTTATCAACGTTTTCTTAAGTTATGCAGATAGATGATAGATGATGAAATAAAAAATACAAAAATTAAGTAAAAAATGGTTTTAATACCAAAATGAGTGGCCAGGATTGATAATTCAAAATGACTTGATAATAATTAAAGAGAGCGAAATTATACCAGTAAGACCTAATAAAACCTGATAACTTTTTATCGATAACTTTTAAAACAAGTTGCAAATTTGATACATGGATGGTGGAGTACAAAAGAAGTAGGGATAGTTTTGATTCAAGAGGAAATGGGAATACAAAAGTTGCTAGGGAGTTGGCTAAAATTGTTCTATTTTTACCGAGGAAAAAGCTTGATTACAATTGAGCTATGAGGTTCCTTAAATAGAATCTTCCATCCATCTTCACCGTTTATCATTGATAAATCTTGGCCGTTCTTTTGATAGGCATGTGGGGATTCGAGGGCGCTGGATTGGGGCAGTTGGATTTCATCCAACGGCCCCTGTTTTCATTAATAAAAAAAATAAAAATTATTTAAAAAAATACGGACACCGTTTCAGCCGTCGGATGAAAAACGCATCCGACTAAATCATATTCCTTTCCTAAATCATTGGTAAATTAATCTCACACAACCACCTAGGTATCTGACTAGAAGAAAATTCTCTAAAATAATAAAGACTCCTAAAAGAAATATTATTTTAAATTTTAGACTACAATATATATCAAGATCGTTAAATTTTAATACAATCAGACCTCAGTTAATTCTATCTAAATATGAAATTTTTAGACCATTTACTAGTATAAAATATCAATCTATGTATTTTTAGGATAATAAGCATGTAAAAGTAGAACACCTATTTTAAAAATAATTATACAACCTACCCCTCAATCGCCCATATTATTTGATATGCAAACAATCAATGGGATAACTTTAGAAGAAGACTTTACTCCAAATATCAAATCTTTAAGAAAAGAATTTATACTTGATAAAAATATAAAAATTAGACAATGATATTTTAAAAGTTTTACCAAAAAAAAAATATAGATTTTTGTGGAGAAAAATAATGATGCTACTCAAAAAGAACTTACCATTTTTTGAATAGTTTTTACCATACTTAAAAAATAAATTTAGAAATAAATAACAAAACAAACATATAAATGTTAATGAATGAATTACATCAACATGGACGACTATTGGAGGACAACAAATTATATTTGTACACCCTCTATTAACAGGATTAAAATTAAATATAGATAATACAATAATTACTGCTGCTCCTTTTAAAAATAGATCAGATAGAGACTTAAAAAGTGATACAATATTTGAAAATATCAAAAAAATATATGAACAAAATAATTATCAATATCAAATTTTACACATAGTATTTAAATAAGTAGATAAAGTTGAACATATGATCTAAAATAAATCAACATATCAATTTTTATATAGTATTGTACCCTTATCAAGTTCTCTGTTATCCAAAATCGATAACCTCCAACTATCACCAAAATGGACAGATGTCCTATTAGAAAAAATTACATAAAAATTAAATAATTTACCATCCACGTCCACTATACCAAATATTATTAAAATAGTACAAACTATATACCAGCAAGAACCAGATATAGATATCGCATAAGAAATCAATAGAATTAGAAAAAATATTCCTAATCTTCCTATACAATCAATAATAAAAAATATTTATTTCATACCTACACCACTGAATATTCAATATGAAGAAAGAGGCTAGTATAAAGAAAATAATTATAAAATAGAAGTCATCCATAAATAAAATGTAGATGACAAATCTGAATATAAAATCATGGATATATTACATGATATAGTATCGTCTTTGTTGCATATTAATCACACCATCAAGTTGATGAACACAAATCTAGTAAATTAATCATGGTAGGATTTACTAAAACCTTAAAGTTCTACTGGGAAAATACTTTAACTACTGAAGAACGCAATCATATTATAAACCCTACTAAAAATATTTAACAATAATGACCCTGTAATATATTCCTGGGTTGTGACAGACCCAATAGAGAAATCTAATTTATTCAAAAACAAAATTGCCTAGAAATTCTTATAACCACCACTGGCAAAGCCTTTCTTGGCAATGTTGAAGATTAACTCTTTAGTTTAAAATTAATTTTATCCAACCTTTTAAGATTTTAGATCGTACAAAGATATATTTACAATACATATATTCCATCGCCGTGATTGTAATGAACCCTTTTGAAAAAAAAAGTTTGTTATCGGTCTGCCCATTCTTTTTGCCAAACGAATCTTAACCAAGCTCACTGAGCTTGGGGAGGTAAAGCCATCCAATGATTTAATATGACGTTCGGCCAATTATTCACTTTTTTTTTTGAAGAATGATTATAACTATATAAGAAATATAAAGAAGAATCTAAATTTTATATGAATTGTAAAACATTTAAGGCTCAATTTGGATCTTCTTGTCACCAATATGGTATGAAAAAGATTAAAATCCCATAACAACAAACGCCCAAATACCTCAAATATTCTAAAAAATCCCAAAATAATAAAAACTCCTATTATCAATCAAATAAAAAGAAACCGTATAAAAAGACATCAAAACAAAGAATAAAATCTACCACATCTGTATATCGACCTCAACAATCCAAGATAGCATGTTGGAAGTGTAAATGATCGGGATATAAATCTAATTAATGTAAATTTAAAAAAAAAATTTATGAAATATTTAAAAATGATAAATAAATGTGTAATAATCTAACTTCTTTACTATTAAGTGATACAGAAGAACCAGATGATCTATATGCACATGAAGAGAAAAATAAACTATATAAAATACAAGAAAATAAGTCAAATACTTATTCTTCTTCTGAATCAAAACAAGACGAAGAAAATATTGATGAACAACAACACATGCAATTGTAATTCATAAAAAAATATATTAAAATCAAAAGATGAAAAAGAATTTTTAATCGATATAATAGAAAAAATTAAAGACGCTGAAACTAAAAGACAATACCTATTAAAGTTAAAAGATATCCTAACACAAAAACAAGCATATGAAAATCTAGAACTATCAAGCTTAACAAAAGTATTTAAAAAATATACATCTCCATTATTATTTCAACAAGTAACAACGGGTAACTTGTAAAAACAAATTAAACAATTAAAAAGAGAAATACAAGAATTAAAACAATAATTACAATTACGACTTAATACAAGATTATTATTACTAGAAAATACAATGAATAAACCAGAAACAACAACACACATAATTCCACAATCTACTAAAAATCAACCAATTATTCAAAATATTCAAAATAACAATGAAAAATAATATCTACAATTAATAACAAAAATGAATTATCAAAAATGGCATTGCCAAATCATATTGGTAATAAATAATGAATACCCTTTAAAATTAATAGCCTTATAAGATAAATGAGTTGATTAAATTTGTATTTAAGAATGTTTAAATCTAG
>JAOVVI020015051.1:0-11314 GCA_028571085.2 Nepenthes alata | reverse complement strand
GATATTTGGGTTGGATGGGTTGAAGGAGGTCGGAGTGGGTAGCAATGGGCCGTTAGACGCTAAGATGGCATGTCGTTCCAGTCTAGCGAGAGTTTGATGGATTTCGGTGACTGATTGTTGATATTGCTCGGTGGCCGCTTTGAGGTTGTCGAAACGATCGTTGTGCTGCTGCACGGTGCTGACGACGCTGGCCAGTCCCTGTGTGTGGCCAGCTATGGATTCCTCCAAAGCTCGGTATCTAGTGGTCATTCCTTCCGCCATGAAAGCTCTCAATGAGAGCACCAACTGATGCGAGCATATGCCAGGGGGAGAGCCCATCCCAAAAGACCGGTCTAGTAGGAGAGAGAGCCCCCTAACTTATAAGTTCGAGGTTTTGCCTCCAACTTTCCAATGTGGGACTCGCATCATATTCGCTGAACTCAACTCTCACAATCTGGCTGAGGCAGAGGTGCTACTCACCCCCAGCTCCCCGCCTTTCAACTCCTTTTCCTCTGCTTGAGGCAGAGTCGCTTCCCCCCTTTTGTTTACTGCTTTTGTTCCCTATTTTTAGAGAAGAAACTACCGGTAACCTTTTTTTTTTATCTGCCGATCTGCCATGCTTCTCCTCCTTTGCACGCCTCCTGCTGCTGGCAGACGCCCGCCGTCTGCCAGCCTCTAGCTCTTCTTCTTCTTCTTTTGTTTTGTTTTTTTTCTTTTACTCGTGGTATATGTACTGCCACTTTTGTTTTTTTTTTCTTTCCCCCCCTTTTTTTTATAAATATATATATGTATATATATTTTAACCTCTCAAAAATTTGAATATACTTCTCTTCTCCGTATTTCTTTGATCCGCTGCATAGATTGACAAAATAAAGGCTTCAACGGTCCATTTGCACACTTTTATTCCAAAAAATCTTATTTGAGAAACAAAACCTACATAATTAAAATATATAACTTAATTACGTAATTTAAATAAAAATTACAACAAAATTACAATAACTAAATGGGAATAAAAAAATAAAATTCAGTGTTCATCACCGGGCACGACACGAGGGCAACAAGGGCACTGCTAGGTGTGACGAGGGAGCTGTTGGAGCACGAAAAGTGATGCAGACGCTACTGGGAGCGACAAGGGATTGGCACGGGTGCAACACAAGTGTGGCTGCGTGCGACAAGGGAGCTACTAGGCGTGACACCAGTGCGACACATGCATACTTGGGAGCACTGTTGGGCATGACAAAGGAGCTGTTGGTGCACGACAAGCGACTCGGGTGCCGCTGGGAGTGACAAGGGACCTACACGGGCACGACACCAATGCTACACGGCTTGACAAGGGAGTTGCTAGGCGTGACACCGGCACGACAAGGGCATTCCCGAGAGCACTGCTGGGCACAAAAAAGGAGCTGCTAGAGCACGACAAGTGATACGGGCACCAATAGGGGCAACAAGGGGCCAGCACGGGCGTGACAACAGCGCTGGTGGGTGCAACAAGGGATTATTGGACCTAACACCGGCATGACAAGGGCGTTCCTAGAGTGCTCGGTGTGATTCCAGCACTTCTTGGGTCAACAAAGGAGCTGCTGGAGCATGAAAAATGATGTGAGAGCTGCTAGGAGCCACACGGGAGCTACTGGGCATGATACCAACACTACTTGGCGTGACAAGGGAGCTGGTGGAGCTTGACAACCGATGAAGGCACCGCCGGAGAGACAAGGGACCGGCACGGGCACGACATCAATGCTACTAGGCATGACAAGCGAGCTACTGGGCACAACACTAGCGCTAGAAGAGTGTTCCTTGGACCACTGCTGGCTGTGACAAGGGAGCTATTGGAGCACAACAAGCGATGCAAGCACTGCTAGGAGTGACAAGGGACCTGCACGGATGCGACATAAGCGCTACTGGGTGCGACAAGGCAGTTGCTAGGCACGACACTGACATGACAAGGGCATTCCTAGGAGCACCACTTGGCACAATAAGGGAGCTCCTGGAGCACGACAAGCGACACGAATACTGCTGGGAGTGACAAGGGACCGGCATTGGTGTAACAACAGCACTGCTAGGCGCGACAAGGGAGCTGCTGGGTGCAACACCGGTGCGACAAGGGTGTTCCTAGGGCCCCCGACGCAACACCAACACTTTTGGGCGAGACAAGGGAGCTGTTGGAGCACAAAAAGCAACACGAGCGCTGGTTGGAATGACAAGGGAGCAATTGGGCACGATACTAGCACTACTTTGCCCGACAAGGGAGCTGCTTGAGCTTGACAAGTAATGCGGGTGCCACTGGGACAGACAAGGGACCGGCACAGACATGTCACAAGTTGTGACAGAACGGATTTTCTTTGTCCTCAGAGAATTTCGTCATTACAAAAACAGAAACTGAAATCCCAATTAATAACCTAATGTTCTAAGAAAAACGGATAAAGTCTTCTCTAAAATTGAGCTAAACTGAAATACAAAACCTGCTTAAAATCATCAAATATATAAAATAACATCATAATATCTATCAACATATATTTTCATCACGACATAGGATCCACAAACGTCGTATAATTCTCTACGGCATACTTTTAAAAATTTCTATCCACTATACTAACAGTTCAGAATAAGAGATCCCGTCTAGGACCTGTACAAAATCCAAAAAAATATACAGAAAAAGATGAACTATATACCTACAGAAGTAAAAATCTATGTTTCATCACATGCATCACATACATTTCATATACAAGATTAATATACATATAATCCATACAAAAAATTTGGTATTTACATTCAAACTATTTCCTTCTAGGGTCTCCAAAATATCTTTAAATCTCAAAAAACCTTCAGGCAAGACTTTAACTATTCCTTCTCATCTGGCACTAACACAACTGTCTCATCTGGAGGAAAAATAGCAAAACACTGAGTCAAAACTCAGCAGTGTACCAAAAACATGCAGTATACACCTTCTATGTAAATCACAGTAAAATGAAGCATTTTACAACATATAAAGCATAATGCAACAAGACAAGGGCCATGAAATCATTAACAAAACATAAATCGATATGCAAGTATCAAATTCATAAAATCAGTTACAATTTTAGTCGTTCTTCAAAACTCTAGTTCGATATTCTAAGGACACAACTAGTATACCTTACTAGCCGAGATGACCAATAATCGATGATAGATTGTATTTAATGCACACAATCAAAAGCCGATGGATCGATAGTATTTATCTCAATTCAATGGTTCGATAGTCTAAAGGCTCGATAACTTATCCTTGATTACCACCATAGCGTTCTAATGCATGCCGGAAAACCTTATCTTACTATAGGATAGTCCTAGGTCCAATTTTCTTACTGATTACTTTAATTTAAAGCCTTTGTTAAAAATTCTATAATCAAATTCATCATATTTCAAAACCAAGTCCAAACTCATGCAGGTAATTCTTTAGACGATTTAAGAAGACTTCCATAGTTCAATAATACAGTTCTATGCAGAGTTTTCATATATAAATAATTTAATAAACTTTACAAGGTAACAATTAACATTTAAATCATCGAAATTATGAATTTTCAACATAAATTTTCCAATTTTCGTGCTATGGTTTCGGGCAAAATTTTCAAACAATAAACGGACACAAAACATGGGTCAAATTATAAAATCAATGTTATAATTCATAATACATATACATAATCATGAAATTTAACCAAAAATCCCCAATTTTTCAAATTAGGTTTGAGGCAAATCTATCTGAACCAAAATCGAATGCCAAAACCTTAATTAAACATGAAATCAAAGCTACAACTTACAATAATCATACACAATTGCAAGGTCTAACCACAAACTTGTAGGGAATATACATTATTCATGCAAAGCATGGGGAACAAGGGTTTTTAGAGCATGAACACGAAGATGGATATATCAAAATGCCGTAAAAACGAAGAACAAGGTTGGAGTTACACTTGCCTAAGTTTGAACTATAGTTATTTTTATCCGAATTTGACCGGAACGGGTGGATTCTCCATTTCTTCCCTTTTTTTCTCTCTCTTCGTGCTGCTCTCTTCGTGCTTCCTAGTTCTGCTCCCTCTCATTTCCTAAACCCAAAATCTCCAAATTAAAATAAAGGAGAAGGATCACGTGGAGGGGGCGTGCCCGGCTCCCCTTTTTCCTGCTTTCCATGTTTTCCATCCTACTTCTAAGTTTCCAACGTTATTGTTGTTGTTGTTGTTATTATTATTATTATTTTATAATAAGTTATTATATATATATATATTTTTGGGTGACCGAATGGGCGCACTTCGAACGTCGGCCCATCAGATCCAATTATTCTCCAAAATTGTATAGTATTTAATTAATTTTTCTCATGTCTGAATTACCCAAAATAATAAATAATTCTAATTTTATCAAATAAAAATATTTTAGGATGTCATATTCTCCCCCACTTATAGAAATTTCATTCTCAAAATTTGATGAACTCTAAATTTTTCTTAATCAAAGGAAATTTCCTAACGTTCCCAAATCATTTCAATTAAATGATTATCCTATGAAATCCTAAGCATTCGAATCATCTTGATCTTTGGTATCTAATTCGTTCTATACTTATCTAAATTTATCAAACCCAAAAATAAACCAAATTCATAAACTATCTTCGTGATTTGATTTTAAAAATCAAACAAGTTATAAATCTGACACTTCTATCTATGCTAAGTCTCAAATTTGGAGCATTCTCTTCAAATTTCAAAATTAGATCTTAACATACAGGAGTTAATCATCTGATTACTTTTGCTGCACACTCTAATCAAATCATCCAACTTTCAACCGTCCGATTATCACTTTCTACCACAACAAATTCAACCTAACACTCAGCCTCTTCCATCTTGCTCCACTAAGATTCCAATATGAACCTCAAATCATAATTAAATTTTCAAGGTAGGATATTTTACATCCTCCTCGTTCGTTGGTATGTCTCTGAACCGACATTTCCCATGAGATACATATTTCCCATTCTGGGACATCCAATTAATGCGATAACCTTAATTATTCTAATCTTAAGATATTCATACCATGAAAACAATTCCTATGGAAGCTCAATTCACATTAAAACTGAAAACCATAGTTATACTACCACTTTGGATTTGACATAATGTTTGATTGTTACCAAGATACTAACACTTAATTATCTCAAAACTTCAAACGCCAAACACTGAGCAGTCGTCGATCTTGTTGACATACCAATTGAGTCAATAAATTAAACCTGAGCACGTCCCTCGTAATCAAAATTTAGTGGGCGGTTTTGATGTGAAACTGTTGGGGCTTCTCATTTCATTCCTTAATTACTATACCTCAAATGCGATTCTGCTTCCAAAATTAGGAATACGACATCCTATTTCCCAAGCATTCAAATCTGCTCACAATCTACCCTTTCACATTTCTTGTGAAGCACCAAGGGCATATCAGGTCCGAGATTCCTAACTTCATTTGCCCATATTAAGTTCACCTGCCTAATAACATCAGGGCCTATCTTTATAATCCTTTAACAGATTAATCTACATGCAATTAAGTTCAAAAGATCCTTCATGCCTCTAGACATCCTTCAATATGATAATCACAAGGATCGATGTAAATATAATTAGTAAATCTAACTCATATTTTCCTCGAAATGCCATCAACTTACAAAACTCAAATGGCACTATCAAACTCATTCCTCTTTTCTACCCAATTGACCAAGTCAACCGAATATTCCTTACTTCCAACAATACACAACCCATCGTCTCCTAATTGGGCATTCGATTACCAGTTATCCATACTCCACAAAATTCACAAAGAACACATAATGCAATCATAGAACAATCAAGAACGTTCAATTTAATGGGGGCATATCATGCATTTCGTGGAGAAACTTAGAGAATACATAACTCCCGAATCAATTAAGACAGAAATAAAAATTTCACAAGTAAGGAAATACCTCCATCCGCCTTCGGGGGTGTCTTAGGGTCTCGTACCGCCACTGGAAATGCTCTAGCCACAACACATGACTTCTTTACTTTCGACCTTTATGGTAACGGGCAATCTTTCATTAGGTGACCCAACTTTCTACAATTATAGCATGCTCCCATTGCTTCATAACAAGGTTTCCCTGTATGTTTTCTCCAATAATATGCACACTCGACAGCTGATGCCTGAGAGCTAGTCACGGTAAAACCCCAATAATACTCTTCCCTATATCTACCGTTCTTGCTTTCTTCGACGGCTTAGAGGGTTCCACATTTGGTTCCATGCTAAGGTTCACCCAACTAGGAACCCTTTTTGCAAAGAATCTCTGTGTTTCAACCTCTTTCTCATAAATCATCACTCGATCCAGAATATTAGTATATGTCTTGAGCTTGTGGGTCGATAGTTATCTTTTGATATCATCCCTTAGTCCTTGCTTGAATTTCTTCACTTTTCTAAACTCGTCCTCCACAAAATAGGAAAAAAATCGAGACAGCTCCGTAAACTTTGCATCGTATTCAGTCATAGTCATATTCCCTTGTCTCAGCCGCATGAACTCTTGCTCCTTCTGATCTTGGAGACTGGACGGAAAATATTTTTTTATAAAAGTAACCTCAAATATCTTTCATGTAATTACATCATCGGGCACTTCAAATGCTCTCTTCTTAATACTCCACCAACTATTAGCCTCGCCCTCCAACTTGTACATCGTGAAGGTAACTTTCTCCTAGTCGGTACACCGAATCATAGCAAAAATCTTCTTCATCCTTTTAAGCCAAATATATGATTCTGCCGGATCAGGCTTACTTAAAAATCCCTGTGCTCGCTCCACTATAAATCTATCATACTTTGTCGGAGTAGGATTTTCTGAAGCTGGCTCAGGTACAGGGACTGAAGCCATATGTCTCTGCTCCACAAATTCTACCACATTTGTCATTCTCTCCAACAAATCCATATAACCAGCCTCCCTATCGTGGGGAGTACTAGCACCACCACGATTATTTCCTCGATTCCTTCGACTGGCCATCTTAGATCCTCTAACCAAAGGTAAGCACAACATTATAAACCTTAAGAAATCAAGTGAAGGGAAGGGGTTATCAGTAGTTTAAGGAAATTCAAACCAATCCTAAGGATCAACTTTCTAAGCATCCTAGTTGCCTTAGCTACCCCAACCTAAACCTACAAATATACATAATAACATCAAAATATCCATCAACATGTATTTTCATCACGACACAGGATTCACGGACCCCGTATAATTCTCTACGGCTTACATTTAATAATTTCTATCCACTATACTAACAGTTAAGAATAAGAGTTGTCGTCCAGGATCTGTATAAAATCCAAAAAAATATATAGCGGAAGCTGAACTATATACCTACGAAAGTATAAATCTCTGTTTCATCACTGCATCATGTACATTTCACATACAAGATCCATATACAAAATACAGTATTTACATTCAAACTATTTCCTTCTAAGGTCTCAAAAATATCTTCAAGTCTTCAAAAATCTTCAAGGAAGACTTTAACTATTCCTTCTCGTCTGGCACTAACTCAACTGTCCCATCTAGAGGGAAAATAGTAAAATAGTGAGCCAAAATCCAACAATGTACCAAAAACATGCAATATAAACCTTTCGTGTAAATCACAGTAAAATAAAGTATTTCATAACATATAAATCATAATGCAACAAGACAAGGGTCATGAAAACATTAACAAAACATAAATTGATATGCAAGTGCCAAAATTCATAAAATCATTTTCAATTTTAGTCGTTCTTAAAGACTCTAGTTCGATATTTAAAGAACCCAACTAATATACCTTACTAACCGAGGGGATGAATAATCGAGGATAGATTGTGTTCAATCCACACAATGAAAGGCCAATGGTTCAAAAGTATTTATTTCAATTCGATGGTTCGATGGTTCTATAGTCCGACGATTCGATAATTTATCCTCGATTACCACCATAGCATTCTGAGGCATGCCGGAGAACCTTGCCTAACTATACGATAGTTCTAGGTCCAATTTTCTTACCGGTTACTTTATTAGTTTTTTTATTTTATTTTTTTTGGTAAGGAAGTATTTTGGATCAACGAGAGAAAAAAATTACAGAATATATGTTTTATCTTCAAGTATTTTGACTTGAATTTAAAACATAAAACGCTAGGACATAACCCGAGAAAATGATACATCAGATGCATTAAAACCTCTAGAAGTACAACGTACAACCGAAGCGACAAAAAAGAATTTCCTTCATAAAAAGGAAAACTTAATGGTTACTTTAATTTAAAGCCTTTGGTCAAAATTCTATAATCAAATTCATCATATTTCAAAATCAAGTCCAAACTCATGTAGTCAATTCTTCAAACGATTTCAGAAGACTTTCATAGTTCGATAATACTGTTCTATGCCAAGTTTTCAAATACAAATTATTTAATAAGATTTACAAGGTAACATTTAACATTTAAATCATCAAAATTCTGAATTTTCAACATAAATTTTCCAATTTTCATGCTATGGTTTCGAGAAAAATTTCCAAACAATAAACAAACACAAAACATGAGACAAAATACAAAATCGATGTTATAATTAATAATACATATACATAATCATGAAATTTAACCAAAAACCCCCAATTTTTTGAATTAGGTCTGCGAAAAATCTGTCTGGACCAAAATCAAATGCCAAAACCTAAATTAAACATGAAATTGAAGCTACAACTTACGATAATCATACATAATTACAAGGTCTAACCATAAACATGTAAAAAATATACATTATTCTTGCAAAACATGGCGAACAAAGATTTTTAGAGCATAAACACAAAGTTGGAGATATGAAAATGCCGTAAAAATGAAGAACAAGGTTGGAGATACACTCGTCTGAGTTTGAACTATAGTTATTTTTACCTGGATCGGATCGGAACGGGTAGATTCTCCCTTTCTCCCTCTTCGTGCTGCTATATTTGTGTGCTTCTTGGTTCTGCTCCCTCTCATTTCCTAAACCCCAAAATCCCCAAATTAAAATAAAGGAGAATGATCACGTGGAGCGGGCGTGCCCAGCTCCCCTTTCCACTGCGTTCCCTCTGCTTTCCATGTTTTCCATTTTGGTTCTAAGTTTCCAATGTTATTGTTATTATTATTATTATTATTATTATAGATAATACGTTATTATATATATATATATATATATCAATTTTTCTTTAAATCACAAAAAACCAAATCGATATTCGGGCAACTGAACTGGCGCACTTCGAATGCAAACCCATCAGATCCAATTATTCTCAAAAAATTTATAATAATTAATTAATTTTTCTCATACCTGAATTATCAAAAATTATTCAAAATAGTAAATAATTCCAATTTAATTGGATAAAAATATTTCGGGATATTACACAAGCATTGTTGGGTACGACAAGGGAGATGCTGGGCGCGACAAGGGAGCTGTTAGGGTGTGACACCAGTGCGACACTAGCACTACTGGCCATGACAAGGGGGCTACTGGAGCTCGACAAGTGACCCAGGTGCCACTGGGAGTGACAAGTGACCGACACGGGCGTAACCCCAACGTTGCTTGGCGCGACAAGGGAGCTACTGGGCACGATAAGGCCATTCCTATGGTGCAACATCGACGCAATACCAGCACTGCTGAGCATGACAAGGGAGCTGTTGGAGCACAATGAATGACACGAGAGCTGTTGGGCGAGACAAGGGCATCGGTGGGGCATTGATGGGTCGCAACAAGATTGTGACACGGGCACTGCTAGGCACATGACTTTGCCGTGGCAGTTGCGTGACATGGTCGAATCAGATTATTGTTGGGGCACGATAGGGACATTCCTTGAAAAGTTTGGGATGTGGCTGACAGTGCTCCGTTCTGTTCCATTTTGGTTATCCTGCCTTGAAAAGTCAATGGCTTTCTCAATAGCATCCTCAGGGTAACACAAAGTGGGGTGGATAGTTACGACGACGATCGTCGGTCCCCGAGTCTACATTTTTTTTGCATTGTTGCTCATTTTGGGGGAGGGATGAATCGGAGCAACGTAGGGCAAAATCTCTGTGGATCATGGCAGCAAGGCTACTCTACCACTTACAATACCCCATCGGATATTAAATTTGTCTACAAAGGATTCAACCTGCCACACAGTAAAAATTATACTTCTAGGCGGCCCATGCAGTGCATCTGCCATGGGGACTTGGCCAAAGACACATGCCCTTAAGGGCTAGGCTCCTACTGCGGGTTAGCAAAACGAGTGGCGAGCATATGCGTCACTTCTGGCCCGAATTTTAACTTAGAGGCGTTCAGTGATAATCCAGTACACAATAGCTTCGCACCACTGGTTTTTCAACCAGGCACAAAGTCTAATTGTGCAAGTTAATGGTTCCTCTCGTACTAGGTTGAATCATCATCGCAAACTATCATCAGTAGGGTAAAACTAACCTATCTCACGATGGTCTAAACCCAACTCACGTTCCCTATTTGTGAGTGAACAAACCAACACTTGGTAAATTCTATTTCACAATGATAGGAAGAGCCGACATTAAAGGATCAAAAAGCAACATTGCTATGAACTCTTGGCTGCCACAAGCCAATTATCCATGTGGTAACTTTTATGGAACCTCTAGCTTCTAATTTTGAAGGTTTAAAGTGTTGTTAGACCATACTTTCACGGTTCGTATTTGTACTAAAAATAAAAATCAAATGAGCTTTTACCCTTCTATTCCATATGAGATCTTTGTTCTCGTTGAGCTTATCTTAGGACACCGTCGTTATCTTTTAACAAATGTGTCACCCAAGTCAAACTCCCCACCTAACAATGTCCTATGCTCAGATCGGCCAGCTGAGTAGGCCTTGGGTCAAAAAAGAAGGGCTATGCCTTGTTTTCGACTCATGAAGTAAGTAAATTAATGTTAAAAGTAGTGGTATTTCACTTTTGCCCAAGGGATCCCACTTATCCTACAACTCTCAAGTCATTTCACAAAGTCAAACTAGAGTCAAGCTCAATAGGGTCTTATTTCCTCTCCGATTCTGCCGCTAAGATATGCCTAACTTGTTTCCTTGGCTGTAGTTTCGCTAGATAGTGGACAAGAATTGTGGGAATCTCGTTAATCTATTCATGTGAATCACTAATTAGATGACGAGGCATTTGGCTACCTTAAGAGATTATAGTTACTTCTGTCATTGACCCGCGCTTGGTTGAATTTTTTCACTTTGACTTTCAGAGCACTGGGCAGAAATCATATTACGTTAGCATTCTTAGGGACCATTGCAATGCTTTATTTTAATTAAGTAGTCAAATTTTCCTTATCCGTACCAGTTTTGAGTCGACTGTTTGATGCTTAGGGAAGGCCCGCGAGG
>JAOVVI020015050.1:0-11314 GCA_028571085.2 Nepenthes alata | reverse complement strand
CTTGTGGGTGATATCTTGCCTGTAGGGACGAAAGGGTATTTATAGTATTGGAATTGGTTCAACATTCTTTGGACATCAAAGTTGGTGATAGCTGCCAACATTGATCTGTTGAGTTGTTCTGACAATTGTGGGTGCTTGCTATGGCAACCACAACATTTGCGAATGTTCTTTCCTTTGTTAGAGAGATTATGGGGATCGTCGCATGGTGACTGCCTTTTTGGGATTATTCACCGAATCATAACATCCAACTTGGGGGGTAGAATATTTACTGAGTTGCCTCTACAGTTACCGAATCATAAGTGTTGGCCACATATTCGCGAGGTGTTGCATTGTTTGTCGGTTGATGAGTTGGAGGGGTCTCCACACGTTTTCCCTAATTGCCTTTTTTGATGAATGATCTCGGGCTGACCTGACTGTGCCAATCGCGTTACTGCTCTGATCTTGGGCTTGCGAAGTAGCACCGTGGGCATGCCACCTCCCAGGCTCTTCCCCTCTTTGCAGGTTTAGTTCCTGGGCTGGACCATTTATGATAGTACCTATCACCACTATATATTTAGACATGTATTTCTATGATATTATTACTATTACATACTAGGTTTCCGGTTGTCGTACGGATTAGAGAGCCTTCAGATTCTTCGTCGACTGGACGCGATCATGAGCGGGTCCGGTCTCTGTCTCTGTGAACCTGGGTCTTGTACAACACAACTAACAAATAAGAGGTCAGGGGTCTGGCAGGATTTCTCCCACCAAGGACGCTCCGACGCTCAAGTCAGCAATTTCCTGCAATAAATGAAAATGGGGTGCACGCTTAGAGGTGCACAAAAATATGCTTGAATGCTTGGGAGATGCGTGAATGCTCGTAGGGGAGAGTAATGAGCGGGTAACGGGAGGCTTGGTTCCATGTGTGCAACGTGGAAGGTGGCTAACTTTGGTCGCTTGAGAAGGCTGAAAAGTTTGGATCTGGAAGGTGGCGGTGCAGCCTGAGATTAGTGACATTTAGTCGATTATCTAGAATCCAATCTCATTCTTCATAGAAGAAAAAGGGTTTTATAGACCCTCTAGTGTGTGGATTTGGGCGCAAGAACCCTTGTTCATGGGTTCATTGGCCGCTGATAGGAGTTGGCGATTGTCGTCATGTCGGTTGTCGTCTAGCAGTGGCAGGTAAACTGTCGGGCGTTGCCGGCCACGCTTGGTCTCCTCCTTGAGTTGAGATTGGCGGGGCAACAGTGGGTAGTCGCGTGAGCTGCAGCTGGCAGCGCTGACCGTTTCCTCATTGGCTAGCTTCTCCTGCGTTTCCGGCATTTCCTGGCAGTTGCATTAATGAGCTACAGGCGTCATCCTTTGGCTGTTGATCATGGGCTACCACATTGGTCGCCCTGCAGCATTGGGCCTTAACGGCCCATCAGGCAGTTTTTCCGTGGGCTGGGCTTTGAATCTTTTTATGCCTTTGTCCCGGACCCCACACTAGATCGCCATGCCTGGGCTGACTAGTGGTTGCGGCCTGGCATGTCCTTTGGGTCCAACTCGCGGTACCCAACTCACGATCAACCGGTTCCCCTCGAGATGTGCCAACATTTGTCGTCTTTTGGGTTCACGCCTTCCCCAAGCAGTCGTGTCGGCGTTTCTGGGCTGCAGCGATTCATTGCCTAGGTTGGAACAATTCACATGCCGGAGGTTGTGTCTGATTTGAGGGGTTTCCTATTCCATGAAAGACATCTATAGAATATCTAGAATCTGTTAAGTGTTAGAAGGGTGCCATCTCGCCCATAAATAGGAGGGTTCCCCGGTGGGTACAGTTCATCATTTGGATGACTTTAAGGGAGCAATGCGGAGGTCTTAGCTCAACCCACCTCTGGTGGGAATCCACAAAGGAGTTGGATGGACTAGCTGGAGATCAAGAATTCTTGGCGAAGACTACCTTCATGCCCATGCTGTGGTTGATTCCTCATGCTAATGAGGGTGGCTCGACCACTCTGCGGTCGTCGTGTGCCTTCCCTCCATGGAGTGACTCGTCCAGCATGCTGTGGGACAATACGGAGCCATCCCAGAGGTCTTTTCCACTGGGGAAGCGTGTCGCTCGTGGTTTCCACTTCACTTGGTTCATGTGTCAGCTCCAAAGGAGGCAGAGAGCGGAGCCTCGGCGAGGAAATTACGGGGTTTTCTTTTGTGTCCCTTCCGGAGGCTCCTAAGCTGGGTGTTGGTTTTGCCTTGGTGGATATCATTGGGCTTGTCTCCACCAGAGTAGACCAACATACGACCATCCCTGGTGCTTGGGCTCGTCGGATAACTAGCGGCGAGGCCATGGTGATCTCACGTGGGTCATGTTCCAAAGCTTGCTCAAGCATCCGGGGCAGTCGCTGTGGGGCCTAGACCCCTTGCCATATCTTTTTTCTCTTTCTTGTACTTTGGCCGCTAAAAATCTTATACTTTGTAAGGAAAGCGTTGATTAGTGAAAGAAGTAGCCTTTTGTCTTCACTTTTTCTCCTTGCAGTGCATACTTTCTCTTATTGATTCCTCCCCCCTTTTTTTATTGCCCTTCACGGGTAGTTTGCTTCTTCCGTTGTGCTGCACTTTGTTTCGTGCTCCTGAGCATCTTCGGATGCCTGCGGTTAGTTCGGCTGGTTTAATCCCTTGAGCCTTAGTGTAGACCGTTGTCGGGAGGACACGGCAAGCGGGGTCCTCTGATGCTTGATGCCATGTAAGTATGAACTGTCACTGGAAGTAGTCACATCCACCTGTTCATCTAGCGCATTAAATGCGCTAGAAATCGCAGGGCGCTGTGCCATGATTACTTTCCTTGGAAACGCACAAAGTTTCAGGGATTCTCCATGTGGAGGGTGCCCGTTGGCTCTATCCTGGTGCTCTTCGACTTCCAAAATGCCATTATTTTTGCGGGGAACTCAGTCTATTTAAACGCGTAAACTTCCTCCAACGTAGTGTGCTCTACGGCTTCCTTAACGGTGCGAAGCTTTGTGTCGCTTGCAATCCTTCTCCCTTTTGTTTGCTTTCGTTGTGATTTCGATGGAGTCGTCCTCGTCGTCTAGGTCAGGACATTCTTCCGAAGAACCTGAGACTTGGACCCACAGCCCTGGGTCCCCTAGTGCGGCTGTGTCGGAGGAATATCATTTGGAGGCCACCGTTGTGGGCCCTATGCGATTCTTGAGGGTGCCTCCAAGCTCTGAGAGAGAGGAGAGGTTTGTTTCCTCACGGGATCGTGGTCCTGGGAGGGCGGATCCTCTGCTTCACCAAGTGGCCAGGGCTGTCGAAGGCGTCGAAACTCGGGTGCAAGTTGTGGTTGGAAAGATAGAGCAATTGAGGGCCCGTGCCGCACACTTTGAGAAAGTGTGGACGGAATCGGAGGCGAGGGCATCCGAGCTTGCTAGTGCCAATGTGCGAGCTCAAGCCTTCGTATCGGCTCTCCATGAGGAGCTTGAGCGGCTGTGGTGACAGTTCGGGACGAAGGTTGCGCAGATGGGGACTGAGCTAAGGTCGAGAATTTTGCCGGAGGAAGTCAGCCCTGCACTGGAAAGGAATTTCCAAACTTTCACATCAGCGTCCTGGACTCTCGAAACTCTCGCGCCCTGACACGCGCGGACCTAGTGGAGTATCTTGCACCAGGTTCCTCTGTGTCAGGAGAAGGACATTAACTGTTTCCTGTGGCCGCAAGCTACTGTAAAGAGAATTGTTAATGAATGTTATAATGAAATTTAACACTTAGTTGTGCTGTTTTATTTCCCGCAGTTTTCTGTAGTCGAGCGGTTTGTTTTCTTCCTTGCGTGCCCGTTTCGGAAGTCCTTGTGCCGCCTGTCCTAGCAATTAAGATCCTCACATTAAATGCCGCTGTGACAGTGGGAATTTTGCCGGGTAGCTGAGGTAATATCGATCTGTGCACTGACAGGGGTCATGATTGCCGGCTTCTTTTGGACCCACGACGTTCCTGCGAGGGAGGCATGTGGCCTGGTCACTCAGGGGAGGCGTCGTTTGGTTTCGAGCACGTTGGCACCCCGTTGTCTATTTAAGTCGTGCTTCCACATAATTCCTCTTACTTGTTCCCCTACACTAAAAACTTTAAACTTGTTCCTCCGAGAGAGAGATAGCAAAGAAGAGAGAGTCTCATTCTTCTTCGTGAACTTCTAGGGCGAGTCGGCATGGGGTTGACAATACGGGTCTGTGCTGACGACCAGCGTCATCGCCACCCTGATGGTGGATTATGGGATCACCACCGACTGGGTTTATCACACTCTTGGCTCCGCAAGTAGGGCCAATGCCCCACCAGATGGTTTCATCACAATTTACAAGCACCATCTGAGAGGGGATTTGTTACCCTCTGCCATGCATTCTGTATGCACTATTTGAGGCGTTGGGCACTCCTGTAACAAGCCTTCACCCCAACACCCTTCGTTATCTGGTCTCGTTGTGCATCTTCTCTCGTCTCCATGGCGGCACTTTTGACGTGAAGGCGGCGAGATTGATCTTCCACTTCACAGAGTCAGAGGATTGGGTCTCCATGTCTTCGAAGACTGGCTTCCATTTTTGGGGGACTAACCCTGATTCGGTGAAGAACTGGAAGAATCGATTTTTATTCTTGCAGGAGCCTCCCGACTCTGAACTTTCACGTGAGTGGGGCCCAATCTCGGAATACTTCTAAGGGAAGTCATCTTCGGAGGATGCTAATGATACGGCGGAGTTGGTCTCCGCCATCAACTCCCAGATGGCAAAATTCTCCATTCTGGGCTACTTTCTGACGTCCATTGCTTTTCAGGCTGCTAGGTGGGGGCCTTCGTCAGGCTGGCGTGCAGCCGGTCTTGCGAAAAAGGAGCCTGGGGATGTCGTGATTCCCCCGCCATCCGGAGAGGACGTAGAGGAGAGCTACTTGTTGCTTGAGTCATCCTCAGAGGAGGAGACAGAGGCTCCCCTGAAGAGGCTGAGGGAGGCCGAAGGTACCTCCACGCGAAGGTCGCAGAGGTTGGCTGCTGGTTCCACCGCGGGTAGGCAATGTCAAGCGTCAGACTACTAGAGGGGACCAACGGACCTGCATTGATTCCCATTGAGCCAATAGCTGAGTATGGTGTCCCTGCAGTGGAACTTCATTTTAGTGAGGAGTCTTCTACGACTTCCTTTGTCAACCTGGAGCCACCGGAGTTGATCATATAGGGTGCTCCAGCCATGGTGGGCGACACATTAGCCTCGGGTGACCCGAGGGAAGCAAGCGCGCCAGTGCCAGCGTCAGAGCCGAAGGGACCTTGAAAGCCACCTGGGACCTTCACCGAGCTGACTTCGAGGAGGAGGGTCCAGGACGACGTTCCCGCGGCACTGGAGGCAGAAGCTGCATGTGAGGTCAGCCCACCCGGAGCTGAGATGGCCGTGGGAGGGGTGGCTCCAGAGCCAAAGCCCCCGAGCCTTCCTTTGTCTTCCACGCTTCTAGACCACCCAAGCCCTACAGGAGTTGCGGTTGAACGCGAGGAGTCCCTGGGCCCATCTGGGTCAGGAGACTTAGCTTGTCATCCAGACGTAACCTCTACTCAAGTATAATCACACCGAGCCGGACATTCTTCAGTAGTCATGATTTTTGGGAACCTTCTGACCATCTCATTTTCCATGTAGATTCCTGAGGGTACCCACTCTCTTGATGAGTTAGCCGCTCAACTGCATGGGAGCCTTCATCGCAGTCTGGACGTCGTCTAGCGCATGAGAGCCAAAGGTCACTTCCCTGCAAGAGGAGAGCGAACGGGCGCATGAGGAGATTAGGCGCTTGAAGGAGGAGAATGGCCAGTGCTCACTGGAGGCTGCGTGCCTACAGTGGGAGGTTGAGCAACTGAAAGAGATGGTCACCGTACTTGAGGATGACAACTCTCGGCTGTCCAGGGATCTAAGTGGTTTATTCACTCCATCAGAGGTGGATCTTGTACTGCAGACTCGATTTTGGGAAGGCATTTGCCTGTGCCGTAGGATTGCCTCGCTTGGAGTCCCTGACATCTCGGAGGGCATCTTCCACCCAAGCAATCCCGAGGTAGGACAAGTCTTGCCTGAGAAACTTCCTTGAGGTCCAGCGGGTCCATCAGATCCTCAGTAGTGGCTTTACTTGTAGATATTGCTTTCTTCTTTTTTCTTTGTCAGCGTCTTATATAAATGAATGAAAAGCAGCACCTTTTTTGCATTCGATGCCTTCCAGTGTGACTTGTGAGATTGTGTCTCATGATTAACGGCTAAGCTTGTGAAGCTATTGTTGCCAAGGCCCCAATTTGGCGCATTCTTACGCTGTACTCGTCCTTCGTCAGAGGATGTTATCGCATCTCACACATTTAATGGGAAGCTTGATCTAGTAAAGTGGATGCCATCGCAAGTCCTGTGGAGCCACGCTAAGGGTTAGCTGGGTTTTCAGGCCACAGCATTCGGACTTTGGGTTTATGCCTTTTCTCATGTGGTATCTGCATTAGGTGTGTGGCCCCCACTCAGGGCGTCGTTGCTACCATGTGTAAGGTCCTAGCCCACTACCATTGTAAATTAAGGGTGCTCCCTTCTCCGTGAGAAGGTCGCCACATGCCTGCGATTCTTGCCCCCTAAGGTTTTGATGGCCGTAAGTTGGGAAGTTTCAAAAGCCACTAGGCCTAACGTTTTGACCACCCGGATCATTTGGTTTGGAACAATGATTCTCTAGGCCACACGGACCCAACCGCATAGGGCTGAGGCTTGGTGGTGACCGCTTTCGGGTCGCTTGGCAAGAGGCTGAGGTAGCGGGCCGCTTGGGACCCCTTTAACGCAGAGTCAAAGTTTGGATGTGGCCGCTTTCGGGTCGATCGACGCACAGTCGAGGCTTGGATGAGACCGCTAATGGATGACTTGGCGCGGGGCCAAGGTTTCTGGGCCGCTTTGGGCCACTCAACAATGGGTTGAGGTTTTGAGGTGGCCACTCACGGGCCACTTGGCACGATGCCAAGGCCTCATTTTACAGACAGACGATAGTCCTCCCGACTTAGGGGCAGTCTAAGTCGTTATGCTTTTGGAATGTCATTCATGCCAACACTCACATGAATGATGATACAGGTTAACACAAATGATTAATTTTATTAAATAAAAACTCAATGTATGTACAAGCACTCATCATGATGAGCGTGTATGCCTTACCTGGGCCAGCATTGTGTTACTAGTAGTATTTCCTTAAGTTGGCGGCGTTCCAGGTCCGAGGGACCAATTTTTTGTTCTGGACGCGTAAGTTGTACGCTTCGCTCTGGAGGATTGCGGAGACGAGGAACAAGCCTTCCCATCCAGGGGAGAGTTTGTTCCTACTCGCGGCCTTTCCCACGGCCTCTACACTCCGGAGGACCAGATCTCCAACCACGAGCGGGCGTGCCTTCACCCGCTTGTTGTAGTACCGCGCAATACACTTCTGGCAGGCCGGGGTCCATAGGAGGGCTACGTCTCGAACTTCTAGGAGCAAGTCAAGGAATTTTCTGAGTCTCTGAGGGTTCGTGGTTGGATCGAAATATTCGACTCGTAGGCAGGGTATTCCCACTTCAACGGGGATTACGGTTTCAGCTCCATAGCAGAGGCTGAAGGACGTCTCTCTCGTTGGTTACTGCGGGGTTGTCAGATACGATCAGAGTACGAAAGGTAGCTCATCGACCCACGAGCCCCCTGCATCTTCCAGTTTGGTCTTCAGCCCGTGCAGCAACGTGTGGTTGGTGACTTCAACCTGCACATTGGCTTGAGTGTATGCTACGGATGTATGGACCAACCTGATGCGTAGACTCACGTAGTACTTTGTGAACCGTTTGCCGGTAAATTGAATTCTGTTAACGATCACAATGACCTCGGGAATCCCAAAGCGGCAGACGATATTTTGGCAGAAAAATTCTGTTGCATTCTGCTTGGTGATCCAAGCGAGAGGGACTGCTTCCACCCACTTGGTGAAGTAGTTGATTCTAACGATGAGGAACTTCCTTTGCCCGGAAGCCAAATGTAGCAGTTCAAGGATGTCAAGCCCCCACTGCGCAAACGGCCATAGGGACTAAAGGCTACGCAGTTCCATGTGTGGGAGGTGCGTCATGGATCCGTGGACTTGACAGCTTTCGCATTTCCTCACGAATTCCATGGTGTCTCGCTTCATAGTTGGCCAAAAGAGACCTTGCCGCATGATCTTGAACATGAGGTTTTTTCCTCCGATGTACGAGCAACATATGCCGAGGTGGACTTCGCTCGGAGCATACTCAGTCTCTTCAGGGGTCAAGCATTTTTGGTAAGGAGTGGAATATCCCCGCCTGTATAGCCTTCTGTCAAGAATTGCGTACCAGCCTGCTACCTTCTTGATCCGTTTGGCCTCATCGGCGTTTTCAAGTAGAGTTCCGTCAGTAAAGTACTTTCTATATGGGGTCATCCAGTTGTGACCCTCGTCATTCTGTAGCACTACTTTGTCCGAGGTGTCAACACTGGGAACGACCAGAGTCTCCCGTGGTTCCCTGGCATACTGTTCTGAGAATCCTACAGCTGCATCCCTAGCCAGCCGGTCAGCTTTCCAATTGTCAATCCTAGGGACATGTTTAATCAAGAAGCGATCGAACCCTTGGATCAGGGTATTTTCCTTTGCCAGGTATCTCGCAAGCAGAGGGTTCGATGCTTCGAAGGTTCCCTGGATTTGGTTAACCATGAGCTCCGAGTCGCTATGCACGACCAGCGACTTGGTGGAACACTCTTTTGCTAGGTGAAGTCCTGCGAGAAGGGCCTCGTATTCCGTAACGTTATTGGTAGCAGGGAAGGTTAGCGCGATGGAGTACATAATCTCCGCATTGTTTGGAGTTTTCAGCACGACTCCAGCCCCGCTACCTGTTTGAGTGGATGACCTGTCCACATTTAGGGTCCAGGTCAGGATGTTAAGATTGCCTATGCTTCCCAGGCTGCCAGGGTCGTCTAGAGCCGAGGTCACCGCCTCAACAATGGAGTCTGCTAGGGCCTGATCCTTGAGGGCCGGTCGAGGTCGAAACTCTATATCGAACACTCCCAACTCTATAGCCCACTTGATTAGTTGCTCGGAGGTCTCTGGTTTTTGCAGGATCGACTTCAGAGGTTGATCCATTAGGATAATGATTCGGTGGGCTTGAAAGTAGGGTCGCAGCTTCCGTGCCGAATAGATGAACATTAGTGTGATCCCTTCGACGTGCGGATAGCGGGCCTCCACGTCTGTCAGTACCCTACTTACGTAGTACACTGGCTGCTGCGCTCCCTCGTGTTCTCTGACTAGCACGGAGCTGAGGGCAATGCCTGACGTAGCCAAGTAAAGGTACAAGTCCTCGCCTGTGCAGGGCGAGCTCAGGAGAGGCGGGTTGATGAGGTATGCTTTCATCTCTTTGAAGGTTTCCTCGCATTCCTCAATCCACCGAAATCCAGACAATTTTGTCCCCCTAAGTGCCCTGAAGAAGGACAAGTTTCTCCGCGGATTTGGCAAGGAATCACGAGAGGGCCGCCTGTCGCCCTATGAGTTTCTATACTTCCTTCACCGTTCATGAAGGATTCATGTTGAGGATGGCCTTGATCTTCTCCGGGTTTGCCTCTATGCCGCGCTGTGACACGAAAAAGCCCAGGAACTTCAAAGAGGTCATCCCGAAGGCACATTTGGCCAGGTTGAGCTTCATTCTATGCGCCCATAGGACCTGGAAGGCCTCCTCTAGGTCACGGATGTGGTTGCCAGCAACCCTACTTTTTACGAGCATGTCATCGACGTACACCTCCACATTTTTTTCGATGTGAGCTTCGAATATCTTGTTCACCAGGCGCTGGTAGGTTGTCCCAGCGTTCTTGAGTTCGAAGGGCATCACCTTGTAATAGTACATCCCCTAGTCGGTCATGAAGAAGGTATGCTCCTTGTCATCTGGGTGCATCCTGATCTGGTTGTAATCAAAGTAGGCGTCCATGAAGCTTAGGAGTTCATGCCCAAACGTGGAGTCTATCAGCTGATCGATTTGGGGGAGAGGGAAGATATCCTTGGGGCAAGCCTTGTTCACATCGGTGAAGTCCACACACATTCACCATTTGCCGTTACTCTTTTTCACCAGCATGACGTTGCATAGCCAGTCTGGATATTAGACCTCTCGAATGAATCCGACGTCTAGGAGTCTTTTTACCTCCTCCCTTATGGCGATCAGCTTCTCGATGGAATGGTTCCTACTCTTTTGCCGCACGGGCTTGTGGCTGGGATCGAGGCCCAGCTTGTGGACCATCATTTCGGTCGGTATCCCGGGCATGTCGGCAGGAACCCAAGAGAACACGTTGGAGTTCACCCACAAGAAGGTAATCAATCGATTGTGATCAGCGGACAGGAGAGAGCTGCCCATGTGTATGCACTTCTCTTACTCGGCAGGATTATGAGGGATCACTTTGGTTGCTTCCCCTAACTGGGCTTGTTGCAGCATGCCTTCGTCGTGAAGATCTAGGTCTTCGTCCAGGGGATCCAGCGCCGCGGGGGCGACCTAGGATAAGTAGCATGTCCGTCTCATTGCCTGGTTCCCTAACACTTCTCCCACGCCGCACGGAGTAGGAAACTTCATCTTCAGATGAGGGATCGACGTAATGGCGCTGAAGGCTGTGAGGAAGGGTCTGCCCAGTATAGCGTTGCAGACGGATGGTAGATAAACGACAAGGAACATTAGCTACCGCGTCGCGGTGCAAGGGTAAGTCCCCATCGTGATCTCTAGTCGGACTGTCCCCTATATTGGTACAGGTTTGTTGTCCAGGCTGTATACAGGGCCATCGGCTGCTCTTGTCTGACTTTGCTTCAGTCCAAGCTTAAAGAAGGCACTAAGATACAGTAAATTTTGTGAGCTTCTGTTATCAACAAAAATTCGTTTCAGTTGGTAATCAGTCGTACTATTTGAAACGAAGGCGGAGACAACAAGGGGATCAGCATGGGGGAAGGCTACATGAGCTATATTGTCGCTACTAAAGCTAATGACATCACTCCTATCCCCTATCTTCACTCTCTTGTTGTTGGAAGTCGGCTCCGGCTATTTCCGCCTGGTGCTCTTGGTCGTCACAATTGAGATCATGTTGATTATGCCGACAGCTGTACAGTTCCTGGGAGGCTCACTGGCCTCGCCTTCTGAGGTTGCGGGGGCCTGTCCCAAACCTTTCACGAACCGTTTAAGGTGTCTGCGGTGGATCAGGCCCTCAATCTCCTGCTGCAGGGTTCGGCAGTTCTCCGTGGAATGTCTGAGGCAGCGGTGATACTGGCAGTACTTCGTTTGGTCACTACCGCTCGGACCCTTCGGCGTCTTTGGCCACTGGAAGAATTTTTCATCCTGAATTTGTATTAGAATGATCGCAC
>JAOVVI020015049.1:0-11314 GCA_028571085.2 Nepenthes alata | reverse complement strand
TATTAATATCATTATTCGTTAATACCTTCAATTAAAATGATATTTTTGTTTAGATTTACACTCTTATCTCTCTCTATATTAACTCCATATTCATGTTAAAAGTAATTATTTTAATAACACAATTACCAGAATTTATAAAATTTTTATTTATATTGAATATTAAGTATGATTTTTAATGATATTTTTAGTATAAAAATAACACCTATTAATAACAAACCTAGTAACAATGCTCCATAGACCATCCAACCCTCCATGACTGCTGAAGAAATGAAGACAAAAGTTGAGCATTGAAAAAAATGCACCATGATGAAGACAAACCAAATGCAACGTGATGAAGAGAATGGGTATCATCATGATGGGGAGGAAAATGTGCCATGAGTGAGTGATTGAGCCATACAAGGAATTAGGTCATCAAACTTCCTATGCTGATGGCAGCCCTAGATAAGGAATTATATGCTATAATTAGCTTTTTAAGTGAGAAATTTTTAAGATACACAAAAGTTTAGTTAAAATTTATACTGCATTTATGTTAAATACCATAAAATATATAAATAATAATTTAGTTATATTTCTGACGATAAGCAGTTTGACAACGTCTTATAAAATAATATTAACCAGTCAGACAATAATGCTCATGTAAATTTTCATCTAACTTTTATATTAGCTCAAAAATAAAAGATGTCCCAAATTGGACAAACTACTCTATAAAAGTCCCCCCCTCTCCTTCAAAAAAAAAAAAGCCCACCTCAAATCAAGAGTTTGTCCATTGGAGGGCTTTCTCCCCTTTTGATCGTGTTTCCTAAGTTGACTAGTATAATATTAACTTAAGTATTGGATGTTAAATTATATATTTTTCTAAACCTCTTATTTTAATTTAGTATGCATGATTTGTGTCAAAAAGACTATGTTCAAATTTAGTCAATTTCATGTAATAAAATAAATTTAAATCTCCTGTTATACATCAACTATAAAACATTCAAATATAAGGAACATAAAATTTCACGATGATTTTTAATATAAAAATTTTTTTCAAATCAAAGAAAATATTATAAAATAGATTTACTATAATGATAATATCAATTACAAAGTAACTCCATTGGAATTCATTCACTACAACTCAATTGAAGAATGATTGAATACAACTTTCAACATACCTAACAACCCACAATAAAAAATACAACGAGAATAAGAATAATTAAATGATAATATATCATAGAAATATACTAAAATGATATATTCGATCTCGATAAAGAACAGAATTCGAGTTGAATTTCAACCATATACAAACATCTTCCTCTTCTTTATTTTTCTTTATTCTCTCTCATGTGCGACGCTTTTTATATAAAAATTACTCTCAAAGTTATTACTGCTACTATAAGTGCAGACCCTAAAGTCATATTAGGCACAATTTTATAACAATATTAATGCACATGAGCTCCTTACATGTGACAAGCGTGATTCCTTTTTTTGGGCAATTTACGCACATACCATTCAGGTGTTGGTCTTATTAAAATTGGCATACAATGGTCCCTCAACACACATCAGGTGTGCCCATTTATATTCCAAAAGTATACAACCGCTTATTGTGTGTCCATTAAACGCAAATACTTCTAATTTACTTAAAAAATAATTTTCGCTCAATCACTCCTCACATGAAAATTAAGTGAACTCTATCGCTTAGTTAACACTAAATCTACAACTGTCCGACCTTTGCACAAACCTCGTGTGACCTCCAACGACTATTGTCAATTGGCTAACTTTTGAGCGAAACTCAATCGATGTCCGCATGAATATCGCACTATTTTTTAGCATCTTTAGCACTATTTCCCTCAAATGACTCTCACTTGACTTCTCTGTTCAAGCATGCCACACAATAACATTGGACGTCCACCCGATGATCCATTCATTTTATTGTGCTATCCATAAAAAAGTAACCCAAAACTTAACAAATTTAACACTTACTCTAAGAATATAGTGGGGAATCCAAAGTTACAATAGGCACAAAAACCAAAACCCAAGTGGGATGGGAACGTGAGAAGTGAGAGTAATCTACTGCATTGTGCACAGTTTGAACTTCAATAGGTGCATTTTCGGTCAATAACTATGCATTCAAATGGGTAAACAAGAACGTAATCACAAAACTGGTTTAACATGCTTTGGTTCTGTTTTGAGTTTGATTTCAAAATCTTCTGCATTTCTTTTCTGCTGTTACTATTTATGAAAACTGCGTCAGAATAAAAAATTTATGGAATCAAATTATACAATTTGGATTGTACCGTGTAAGTCTCTGTAAAATAATAGAAAAAATAAACCCATTGCTTAAAATGGACCACTAACTGAAAATTAAAAAGATACAAATGTCTTGTATGAAAGATAGTAATACAAATGACACATTCCTCAGAATGAAAGTCCAAAATCACTAAGAAGGGAGTTTCTTTTACCTATATTACTAGTTTAAATCGAGTTAACAAAGGCTATCTGAAGAATTCAATAATTTTATCTTCTTCCTCTAGTCACTCAGCTATTTTGAGAGGAGCAAGAGCAGAATCACTCCACCCCCCACCCAATCACACTTCAAATTCTCTCTTTCAACTACAGTAACTCATTCATGACACTACTCGTGATGCCTCCATAAGAAACACCCATATGCTGTTTTGATGGGAAATGAAATATTGCCAAACAACTCAACAGTTAGCTCCAGTCCTCATAAGAAATAACACATCCGGCTCTCATTATGGGCATTTTTAATTTCAAAAGCCATGCGCTCACATCACGAAAGCTTACAGAACAAACTTAGTTACTTTCGATCAAGTCATTGACCCTCCAGATACCCACTCCTCCACCTGAACCTTTCATGTAACAGACACCAACTCTCAGGTGGAGAGAGACGACAGTTGGAAGATCTTATAACTGCATCAGTTTCTACAATTTAAAATGATAGAAGTCCAGCAAACTAGAAATTATTAGTGAAAGTTGCTAAAAGCACAGAAATAAATAAAAAACTGAAGCGCCTTCTATTCTAAGAAGGCACCAATTCTAAGAAGCTCTTCCATCTTCAACGAGCTGGCACCAATTCTAAGAAGCTCCTCCATCTCACCTTTGTGTGCTACTTCCTAATCATCACATAAGCCAGTGTCCGAGATCAATTGCAAGACTCCCCTATTTCTTAGATGTTTTTACAATTCAATGTTCTTAAACAACTATGGAGGATAAGATGGGTGTTGTATCCTAGATCATCGTCTTTATATATGGTTTTTTAACATGTATATAGAAACATCGAATTTGATGGCAGCATGAATCTTCATTAGAAAATGCTGATCAAATCCATAATTAGCAGCAGATAAAAAAGTAGTAGACCATGGATGCTTGTTCACTTGGAATAACACAAATCAAGCACCACAAAATCACGGCAAGCCTGCTAAGAAGCACAGCATAGATTCCGAAACAAACAAACATCATGCAGGCATTTCTACATTTTAACCTCGCAATACATTTATGTCCATATTCTGTGTTAAGTAAAATAAGGGAGGAAAATAAACAGAAACCCTCACATTGAACATGAAATCTAAAACAAATCTTACAGACAGCTCTGAGTCAGGTTGTTTGTTGCAGAAATCGGGTGGGCATGTACTCGTTTATGTCAAGGGGTAAACCATAGAACTCCTCGTTCCTCTGCTCGCCCTTCCTGTTCTGGAAGGGTAACCACCATGGAACCCCTCTATCATTGACAGCATCCCCCGGCTCCAGTGTGTTGTCGAGTAGTGCACCAACGATCATGGCCACCGCCGTTGGCGACGAGAAGATGGTATTTAATATGTCATTGAACTGCAAAATCATCAGGAACATGTTGACATCAGAAAATGCTTTCTGAGAAAGAAAGCATAATCCTCTCTTACTTCCATTATAGCACAGCAGATAGACTTTCACACAAGCTTTAGCTGTGGACTTGAGAAATAATTATAAACTATACATTTATCACCTACAAAGTTCACTCTTGGCCTCCTTAAAGAATAAGTTCATCACATCATAGGCAAACTAGTAACCAATTACAAAAATCTGCACATTTTTCTATAGGTCACCCATCAGGAAAACCATAAAGCATTTATCACTACTGCTCTCGCCAATAAAGAGGTGATAATAATATAATTTTCAACAGCAAAACAAGAATAAAGCCGTATAAACTGCAGCTTTGCTATGCAACCTACCCATCCACCATCTGTCTTAACAGGTCCATTGCTAGTTGAAGTGGTGTAGCTCCAAAAATAATAGGGTATAGATATTCCCAGAAAGAGTGTCAGGCCCAGAACATATAGGTTCCTCATTGAATTGTTGTTCGTAAATTGAACAAATGAAATCCCAACAGCAGCTGCAGGGGATAAAAGGCAAAGACGATAAAAGTTTTCTTTTTTCTAAAAAAAACAAGAACAAAAGAGAATGAGAGGAGGACAGCAAAAAGGTTGGAAAACCTATCAATTAGTATACTTGCCTACTATTCCAAATAAAACACAATATATTGCAGCAAATATTGGCAGCGGGATTGATGCAAAAAATGCTCCAAACTTCCCTGCAACATATAGGGACACAGTTTAAGATTATCGACAGGCAAATCTGGTAGTTCTTTCCAGTAGTACACCATGAGCAGAGGTAGAAATCGCACCAAAGATGGAAAAGAATATCATGAAAGCAGTGGAAATTTGCACCACTCTTCTACTACCTACACGAGTTAATCCAAGAAGCCCGACATTTTCACTGCAACAAAAATATTGAGGCTCTCAATTAGTGAAATCCATCTACCTAATGCAAGACACTTCAGATAAGAATGGCAAATCAAATGGCAGAGTCAGGACTCAGATGAGAAATTGACTTCTGCCAGGAAAGGAACATAATATTTCTCCTTGATATATGTAAGCATTTTAGTTCCCAAAATCAAGATCTGCCTTGCCAGAGCTGACTTGTACTGAGATATAATAACAGGTACTTTCATCCCAGTACCATTGGGCATCACAATATACAGGCAAACAACCTGTAATTTGGGAAATAGTACAGGGTCAATAGAAAGTTCTGATTGAGTAGTAAATTTGAATGAAAAAAATGTTATCAACAATGTCCTTCATAACTCCCTCCTCAACCCTCTCCCAAAAAAAAAACAAAAAATAGAAATTAAAAGGCAGTGCTTTAAGGCGGCCTTTGGGTGCAATTTGATTCACTAAAATGAAGGTATTTCATGGAATTGAATTTGTAGGATCTGAATTCCATGTATTTGACAATTTCAGAATTTGGTATGGATAAATGTTGGCACATTCAATGAAATCTCTTTCTTTTTTACCATTCTTTCCTTCCCTATGCCTCTCTCTCTCTATCTCTCTAAAGTACAATGCAATTAATGACATGCTGCCTCATATACTTCATTTTCAGTAACATTCAATAGTTAAATTTTATATTTATCATGTTGAATATAGAAATTCATTAAAAGGGTAAAGTGATATTTATGATGTTAATATGTGTGTGTAAATCAGTCAATTGGAAGCATTGAATATTCAGTAGAACTCTGTCTTTTACTATGCCCACATTATTAATCAGAACTCCATATTCCATACGTTCAATTCACTTATGTTTTGCTGATGTTGTGGATCTTCTCCTCCTTCCAACACAATATATGGTAAAAAAAAAATCTATCTAGAATATTCCCTAAGGCCACCGTTGGTTTTCAATGCATCCATGTATTGAGGAGAGCAAGCACGTCTCACGGGAGAACCCATCACTCAACTGGAAGCATAGTTAACCTAAGATTAGTGTTGCTCTCATTTGCTTAGATACAATTGTAACCTTGTCCTTCGTTTAATCTAGGCCAGGGTGCCGAGCCTCTATCCATATTTACTATATGGAGGAGAACAAAAGTGAGGTCAAAGAGTTCATAGTTCTTTAGAGAAGGGCATATGGAAGAGGTATCTGTTTAAGAAAGGGGGTAGTTTTTTGATTATACAATAATGTCAGTCTTTACTAAAATCATAATTTATACATTTAGTATATGCAATATCAGCATTAATCAGACATGGACAGGAAACTCAATATTTGAGGCGGAGTTAAAAGGAAGTCGACCAAGTACACGAAGTTTCTGCACTCTAGGGAAAAGGATATGTCAAATGTTGGCAACCCTTATTCCTACATGGTAAAGAGGTTATCCTGGACCTCTAAGTCAAAATAGAGTACCATCACTTACACCACCACAAACAAAAAATAAAGATAACATGGTGACAGTCCCAAAAATGAAGAGTACCAGACTACAACTCAAGGGAGAGGAGTCAAAACTACCCTAAAAATAATATCAATACGCACCACCTTCCATGTATCAGCAATGAAAGCCTTGCTACTCTTAATTAGGGAAGCCTCAGGATAACACAAGAAGCAAAACGTTTAACAAAAGACAGGTTAATTTTACATCTCTCTTCAACAAGTTATTAATGGAAGAAAATAAATATATAGATAAAGGTCATATTTAGTCAAAAAGGAATATTGATGACCATGAAATTGCCAAAATCAGAAAATCTATTTTACCAGCATTGTAACTATGAGCAATTAATTTTAAATGATTACAGAAGCAGCACATTCTTACACAGATGCAGTAGTACCAACAGCAGCACCAAATATCCCATCAATGAGTATGCTGATACCCTGTTCCCTTGAAGCACCACAAATAAATCCTCAGCCCATTAGTAGACAAAGTGACCAGACTTTATCATCAAACTGAATATAACCAAAATATCCAAAAATTCTATATATTTTTCTTGAACCTGCAAGCCAATGCTCCGGCTGAGCACATGAGCTGGAGGAGGAGTAGCACCAGCGAGCCGAGACGCTGCATAAAATGTTGCAGTTGACTGCACCAGAATTTATAGCATTGATAAGGAAGTAGGTGTTAAAACCCCAGTAAGAGAAGATGTCAAATCTAAAATAATGTGGAAAATAAGGACAAATCTACAAAACTAGGTCAAAACAGATGAAAATATTGAACCTCTGCAGAGGAAACAAGTGCTGCACCGATCATCCCAAAGACATCGCCGGCTCGGAATATGGGAGGGCCCCACTGAAAAGGGTAGGGAATTTTAATCCTAGATTTGCAGAAAAGAGAATATTTAGACAAAAAAAGGGGAAATTCATCAAGAGGAAGAAGCAACTCAATAAACCGAGGACATAATACCATGGAGCAGATGATATGAGATAGGAATGATCTGTACGGCAACTCTGCTTAGTCAGCTGCTTAACATGATTGTATGCTCCAGCAACAGTGAGGATGGCAGCGAAAGCCCAGGCAATCCCGATGGAGAAAAGTAAGGCATATCTCTCTAATATGAAATGAAATCTTGGGAGTAATCGTTTAAAATACTGCACAAAGGAAAATGTTATATTATTGTAATCACTTGTTACTTTATAATGTGTAATATCTCAAAAAAGCATGAGAGTTGCACAATAAATGCCAGTTTTACCTGCTGGAGGATAACAAGCAGAATCAGCATTGGCAGGCCAATCTCCACGCAGTTTGCTAGCTGCCAACCAACAATAAACACAATGATTTCATCAACTATAAATGCTTGCCAGTGACAAAAACAGGAGAATTTGATGAATGATCTAAATACCTGTGGAAACCCTCTAGTAAAGAGACCAAGACCAACAACAGAAACCACGGGAACAATAACAACAGGACTAAAGAACCTGCAGTTTATTTTATTTTGAGAAAGGAAAGAAAATGAGAACAAAGAATCTGCTAGCTATTGTTCTAGGGAGGGGATTTGAGAAAATATAATCTAGGAATGACAGAAAATTATGATTTTAGAGAGCAGCTGACAACCTTGTAAAATTTCCCCATGCTTTGCCATACCCGAGGAAGATGCTAATGAAAGAGGACACTATAAGAGATCCTTGGATAGTTCTGAGAGTGTGAAGAAACCTCTGCAAGCACCCATTTAAGGATTATCAAAGTTAATAGCAACTAGGATACCCAAGGTTAAAAAATTCAACGTATAACATGAGCTTGCTGCAGCTCCGGCTGCAACCACAATTAAAGTAAAATCAATAGGAGATTTCATCTAACATCAACCAAGTCTGATTATAGTAATATGTCAAGGAACCAACTCGTCTCAAAATATTAAATTGTTAGGTTAAAGCCAATAATAGTTTTTTTAGATTCTTTGGACATCCACTCTAGTGAATTCCCATTGCACATGGCACATCCAAATTTTTAAAAATCTGACACGCTCTGCGTAATTGGAAATGTTTTGGACACACTTGGGACACATTCGGACATGTTTTAGACACATTTTTGTTCAGAATTTTTTATTAATTTTCTATCTTTTGAAAATTACAAAATATAAAAATTAAAATCAAGATATTAATTGATATAAAAAATTAGCTATATTAAGTTTTTCTTTAATATGTTAAGTTATATCAATATTATTTTTTCACTATAATAACTTGTTGAAGATATTATAATCTAATATATTTATATTTGTTCAATTATGTACATTCCTATGAAATTTTTTGGATTGAAGAAACAAAACAATATACATATTATTACTAATTTAGTATAAAATAGTATTCATTAATTAGAAAATTAATAAAATATGATTGCAGTGAATGTGTCCCGAGCATGTCGTGTCTTCGTTTCAAGAAAAAAATAGTGTCGACACGTCGATGTCATTTCATATCATGTCTTTATCTTGTATCGGTGTTAATGATTCTTAGTTCCCCAATAATCAAAGTCATGACTACTCAGGCAAGAATGCTTGACACCATGTCAAGGAGCCAACTCAATTGAATCAAACATCTTACATTATTAGGTGAAGGCCCAATTTGTTATACACCTGTACACAAAATTAGGCCACTAGTCAAATTATTTTGGGGATCAGCTATTGAGACACTAAATCCCGTGAATTTAACATCACCTATACTCAAAGCTTCCCCTTTGTTTTTTCACCTTTTTTGGGGATGGCTAGGGGGAGGCAAAGACAAAGGACATCAACCAAATTAGAAAGCATGATGCCCGTCCAACATTTTTTCATCAAGTGACACACGTCACCATTGCAGCACCATGTACCCAAAAAACAAAAAAGAGAGGGAAAATTTTCAAGTTACTCATGTTCTAGAAAACTGATAAAAGCATCCTAAAGATTTAATTAATTCGTTTATTTAATTATATTTGGATCAATATTTTGTAATGTCTTAAAAATTTTTGAAATTCTGTAATTTTGGTAGTTTCTACGATAATTTTAAAAAATTCTAAAATTTTGATTTTCAAATTTATTTCAAATTCTTTGAAATCTACCACTCGTTTGTAGCTCAACCAACAGCACCACAAACAGCCTATCAGCTTTCAAAACAAACACCACCAGCCACCAAGTCACTGCTCTTCATTGTCATCACGTATAACGATGACAACCACTGCCTATGCCATTGCCACTTTTACCTTGTGAGAAAGAGATTAATTACAAGAGTGTCAGTATTCTCACTCAACGGTTCGAGTTTATTCCACCCCGCGAAAGTCGATGACAGCATCCTAGAGGTTTGATTTATTAGATTATTTTATTAGATTTGCTTCAATATTTTGTAAATTTTAGATATTTATAAAATTCTATAATTTTAGTAGTTTCTTGGACACAAAATATCATATTACATTTTTACTGTTTTCTTATTTTATATTGTCATTAATTAAAAAATTATATTTATTTCATAGTTATCTTAGAAGTAGAGTCTGCCAATTCTTTTTCTCTATTCTCTTCTCTATTTCTACCTTTCCCATTTTTCTCTTCTTCTTCACTTTCCCATCTCCCTTTCCACAATTAATGGTTTTCCATTTCATTTTTATATTTCATTTTTATCTACTGAAAAAATGCTATGTTTGCTGAAAAAATGGGCAGGATTTCAACTAAACAGCATTCTGTATTATCCTCCATATAGAGCCTCAAACATGTTGATGAAGTTACTCAGTTGCTTTTCTGAATGGCTGTCTTGTGAGACTGAGCTCTAATAAACAAGGTGTTCATCATCAATATGTCGGTACAAGTTTTCTTAATCTTCAGGATTTACCACAGAAGTTATTAATTGGACAAAAGGTGACTGGAGTACAAAATATGGGCTGAACATCCATGATTATCAGCCTCATGCACTTAAAATATGCATTAGGCATTCACAACGGCAATATGATGAAGTAGACAATTTGACAGCTTCACTTAATAATGGTTATGTTCTTCATACCTCATGCTCAGAATCAAAATTCTGGTCAGCGTAATCATTGATGATTGATTTGATTGGTATCAGGAATGCAAACGATGGGCCCATAACCGTAGGAAGTCTAGAGCCAAGGAGAGTTTGAAGAAGGGTATTGACAGCTGACATAAACAACAATGTTTGAATTACACGGGCCATATCCCCCTGTTCACAGGGCAATCACTGGAAATTAGTCTCAAATAGAAGTTCAACATAACAATCTGCCATTAAGCCATAAAAAAGAGAGATTGATGAACAGAACTCACATTGTCACCACCCATTAGAGGGACAACACTACTGGCAATCAAGACTGTTGTTCCGAGCATTACGAGATAGTGTTGAAAAGCAAGGATACATGTTTGAACTGCGAAACGTATATGCTTATTAAGAGATTCGTTGCTCTAATTGGCTTTATAGACTACAAGGCATCTAGCAATAAATTTTCAAGCCAATATTGAGAAGGTTCAAATGAATTCAACATTGAAGTACAAATTTACCGGGTGATATAGTGCCGAGCTTTCAGGGAAAATTCATAACCATTATAAATTAAATCTAAGAGGACTCTTGGCAGGCCATCGATTATATTCTGGAATCACAATAGAGCTATCGATGAAAAGGGAATCGGAATCACACAAAAAGGTACATTTTCTAAATACCAACCAAATAGAGAGAGCGAAATTCAAGGAAATAGAAGCAGATAGCACAGAAAATTTGCAGAATCATTCGGAAAGTATTAACCTTTCTCCGGAGGATCTAAACTTTTTGCAGGGCAAGAAAAAAGTCGATTTAAATACAAAATATTAAATAGAAATAAACAATAGACGTATGTACAGCAAAAGCACGAAAAATCTCCTTGTCGTCAAAGACTATTAGTTTGAATAATATCGGTGACAAACAGAGAGAGAGAGAAGGGGGGAGTTACCCCAAGAGGGGTTGGAATGGATACAGTAGTTGAGGTGGAGAAGCTGTTCTTGAGGAGGGAAAAACGGGCCTCTTGGTGCACCAAGCGGCAGCTGCGGTCCCGGTGGCGGCGCTAGGCCTGGCGGAGGCTGGT
>JAOVVI020015047.1:0-11315 GCA_028571085.2 Nepenthes alata | reverse complement strand
GGTGAGAACATTACGCGTGCGCTTGAAAGTAGGGCCTCAATTTTCTGGCGGAAAAAACAAGTGATAAAGCTAGCTTCTCCGTGCCTCGGTAGCACATCTCTAAGCCGGTCAACGTCTAGCTCACGTAGTAGACTGGTCGCTAAGTATCAGAGTCCTGACGTACGAGGACGGAGCTGAGGGCTGCCTCTGACACCGTCAGGTAAAGGTACAGCTCATCTCCGCCCTTTGATAACGTTAGCAATGGCGGGCTGGCCAAATCCTGTTTCAACTCATTGAAGGCTGCCTGGCACTCCATCGTCCATTGGAAACAGTTCGACTTCGTCCCCCTCAGAGTCTTAAAGAATAGCTGGTACTTGTCACCAGACTTAGTTAAGAAACTGGACAAGGTTGCCAGCCGTCCGCTCAGTCGCTGGACATCCTTGACGCTCCGCGGTGGAGCCATGTCCGCGAGGGCCTTAATTTTCTCTGGGTTTGCCTCGTTCCCTCATTGAGAGACGATGAAACACATGAACTTTCCCGAGGCCACTCCGAAGACGCACTTGGCCGGATTCAACCTCATTTGATGTGTGTGGAGTACTTCGAATGATTCTACCAAATCGCGAATATGGTCGCCGGTAGTTCTGCTTTTGACGAGCATATCCTCGACGTACACTTTCATATTGTGGCCGATATGTTTCTCGAACATTTTGTTTACGAGCCGCTGGTAGGTGGCTCTTACGTTCTTTAGACTGAAAAACATTACCTTATAGCAATAAGTGCCCTGGTCCGTCATGAACGAGGCGTGCTCCTCATCCTCTAGGCTCATCCATATCTGGTTGTAACCCGAGTATACGTCCATAAAACTCAACAACTCATGTCCGAATGTGGAATCTACCAGCAGGTCAATCCTAAGCAAAGGAAATCCGTCCTTCGGGTAAACTTTGTTAACATCGGTAAAATCAATGCGCATTCACCATTTTTCGTTGCTTTTCTTCACCGTGATGACGTTAGAGAGTCAGTCCAGATACTAGACTTTCCTGATGAATCCGACGTCCGGCAGCTTTCTTACTTCCTCTCGGATGGCAACCAACTTTTTAACCTAGTGGTTTCTCCGCTTCTGCCTGACGGGCTTACGGTCAGGATCAAGGCTCAACTTATGGATCAAGGCTCAACTTATGGACCATTACTTCGGTCGAAATCCCAAGCTTGTCAGTGGGAGTTCACGTGAAAATATTAACGTTTTGTCGTAAGAACGTGATCAGCTCGTCACGCAATATTCCAGTGACTCAACCGCCAATCTATACGCACCTTTTCAGATCCTCCGGGTTTAGTGGGACCAGATCGGTTTCCTCACCAGACTGCACCTGTTGCAGGGTTGTTTCATCTCGATGGTCGAGTTTTTCAGCCGACCTGGTGCTGCTGCTAGGAGAGATCTGGGACATGTAACATGTCCGCCCAATGATCAGGTCACCCAACACTTCACCTACACCGTATGGTGTCGAAAATTTTATTTTGAGATGCAATATTAAAGTGATAGCTTCGAACGTTGTTAGGGACAAGCGGCCTAGTATAGCATTGTATACAGAGGGCAGGTCGACTACCAAGAAGGTGAATGTACGACTTACAGTTTTCAAGTACATGCCCAAAGTGACCTCCAACTGGATCATCCCTTGAATGGGCATCGACTCCTTGTCAAGGTCGTATAGCGGGCCTTCGACGGGCTTTAATTGACTCCTTTTCAAACCAAGTTTAAAAAATACATCAAGGTTGAGCAAGTCATGTGAACTTTTATTATTAATGAATACTCGCTTCAATTAGTAGTCGATGCTTACTATTCGAAACGAGAGCGGATACAACAAGGGGATCTATATGGGAGGAAATTACATGTGCTAAATCATTGTCACTAAAACTAATGACGTTATCCGCGGTGTGCTACTTCTTCCTCCTAGTTTGCTGCACCTTGTTGTCCATCGGGGTCTTGGGTGGCTGAGTAGTGATCATATTAACCACTCTTACCGCAACCCGATTCCGTGGAGGGAAAGGTTCTGGTCCTTCTCCGCCTGCAGTGTCAGAGCTTTGGCAAGGGTTCTTGACGAACTTGATGAGGTGGCCTCTCCGGATCAACTCTTATATCTCCCACTGGAGAGCCTTGTAATCTTTGTGGAGTGTCCGGGAGATCGATGAAAATCACTATACTTAGCCGAATTTCCTCCCTCTGCCTTCTTAAGTGGTTTTGGCCACTTAAGAAATTTCTCCCTACGGATCTGCGAGATGTTATCCGATCAAAAATACTCCGACGTTCAAATCAGTAATCAGCTTTCGACTTTTAAGAAGGTAAATAGAAATTATAGTAGAAAGAACATGAAGAGTGTTTGAGATGGGTGTTTGGTTCTAAACGAGAGAAGAGTTCTTGTGGCTCGTGAGGAGGACGGTGTCTCTGCTCTGTGTTCGCAAGGAACGTAGAGAGAGTGTGTGTGTGTGTCTGAGTTCTATAAGCGTGAGAGTTTAAAGAACTGTCTGAACACTATGAAAGCTTTTAGAGGAGAAGTGAACCTCTGAAATCTAAGTAATGAGCATGTATGATCTCAACAGTGAGCGTTGTAATCTTGAACGTGAGCATGCCTTGGAGTGAAGACTCAATGGACTTTTATAGATGAAATGTTGGACGACCTTCCTTGGGTAGGAATGCTTAATTCCTGCAATCTGTCGGGCGACCTTTATTGGACAGGAAGGCTTGATATGTGCAATCTATTGGGATTGTTTCCTTTCCTGGCGGGTAACATCTCTCAGAATTACTCGTCTTTCTTCTGTATCTTGTTACCGTTAGGGTTTATAGTGAGCAGGAAGAGAGGATCTGACGTTTTTCTCATGGAATGTGCGCTGAATCTGTTGGTGTCCGTTACAATAAAAATTACCTTCTGGAAAGGCGCAAAATCAAGGAAGATAGCCCTTGCTGGTCGTATACAGAGATGTGGGCCCAACTGGGCCTGACCCACGTGAGACTTGCTCTCTTGGGCCGGCCTACTGTAATACTTTCGGTCAACAGAAATGTTGACCGTCTCATGGGGGAGCCTATTGGCCGTCCAATTTGGCCTCTCATCCGATCAACGCCTAGTGTTTACCGTCCAGGCGCATATGGGCCTTCGTGAATTTGGGTTGTTTATCTTATTAGACCAGCCTACTATGGGCGTACCATCAAGAATAGTTATTTCCATAATAATAAATCATGAACCAGCCTTAAACAATTAAATTTTTCTACATACCAACTCCCACATTGACCCTTATAATATGAGTTAAATATTTCCATGATAATAAATCTTTTTCCTAGGAAAGCCTATAAAGAACAAAATCATGAGGATGGAATCTTGTATTAGTAGCTCAAAGCGAATAATATATTATTATATGGATTCCAATTGTTACATAATAATATCTGTTGGGCCACAATACAATGGCCCATAAAAGCACGGCCCAAACAAGAGACCCCGGAAAACTCCCACAAACCAAGAGCACCAGGCGGCCTGAGAAGCCCAAAGTAAAGACCAATGGCCAAAGGACCGAGAGCCCGAGAAGCGTTGCCAAGCCTCGAATGGGTCCGAGAAGTCAAGAAGACCCGAGGACTCTACATAAAGAACCTCTGAGAGCTGCCTTCTTCAACGAGTCCGCAAACTCACAAAGAGACAAGGCACGCCACACGAAGACAAGGACTATCCCATACACGGCAGAGAGCGCCAACTAAGCAACTGTGCCATCATGAGGATCAAACGGCTTCTAATGCACCGTATCAGCTGGACTGGCGTCCCTGGCACGCCATATCCTCAGAATAGACGCCCATCCAATGGGCTGACGACAGGTGTCCCTGACATACCGTACCAGCTGAACAGGTGGCAGGCACGCCTGACACACAGCCCGCAAAACAGACGGCCGGCCTCTCGACTGTGCGATGGCTGCCACTTGTCCTCATCCCAACGGCCCATTTCACCTATAAATACCCAGCCAAGCTCTTTTCCAAAGGACGGATTTTTCCTCCCAAAACTCGAACTAGCGAGAGTAAAAAAGCCCTCCCCCCTAGCGAGTATAACCTCTTAGGAAAGAAATACAAAACGAGAGACAGGGAATGGATTAACCCTCACAACTGTACTTTGTAAAAGACTTCGAATCATAGTGAAGGATATTAACAGGCCTAGAGCCTCGTGGTTTTTCCTTCCACTTCACGGGGAGGCTTTCCACGTAAAAATCCCGTGTTGATCTTCCACTCACATCCAGCATCTCAAACACTTGTATTGCCTGGAAACTACGGATCCGACTGGACCCCCGCGGAACCAGAATGCAACATTATTTAAATACACATATATGTTACGTTTTATATCTATTTTTGAATATTATTGTATGCATTTAGTTTTATCAAATATTTAAATATTTTTAAAAATTTATATCTATGTTTGAAGATATTGTAAAAAAAATTATAAAATCTTTAAGTATTTAATTTTACAGACTATTTTTATATAAACATTGTATGGAACTCTACTTTATCAAATGAAATAAAGATTTTATTTTATTTTTGATTTAAAAAAAATTAGATATATAATATAGGGTTTTTTATTTTGACAAATTAAAAAAATACTATATTAAGGATAGATTATAAGCAAAAATGTCCTAACGTATTGAGTGCAACTTGAAAAATGCACATATTAACCATAAGTAGAAAAAGAATGCGACATTCGATCACTTCTATGAGGTGGTATAGATGACCCAATTACATGTCATGAATAGTAATTATTAACTCAAGTTTATTGAAAATGTATAACCCATTTTTTAAGTTTGTTCTTCGATTAGTCCGTGTGTGAATTATCGATTTCTAATTCTTATATTTTTATATGTTTTTGATATATTTAAGATTTTTATATACTCTTTTGCATGTTTCTTGGTTTTTCTATATTTTTCATATGCTCCACAGGTTTTGTATATTAATATTTGTTAAGGATTTCATATGAAATCATATTTTGGAATACATTTATCAAGAATTGGATAATTTGGATTTTTATGCGGGATTCATACTTTAGTATTCTTTATGACTATTTTACTTATATTTATTTATATATTGTATATATATATATATATATATATATTTTATTAAGAGTTTAACTCACGTTCGACATATTTTAAAACACTTCCAGATTAGCTGACATTGACTTCTTATATGATCAAATGAATATAACTAGGAGATTTAATTGATTCTTAGTTTCAGCAGTTTGGATTGGACCAGCGTACTATTATGAAGTTATATATGATTTTTTTGCTATTTGTATATTTTTTATAATGGCTAAATATATTTTTATAGTGATTTATAGATTAAGAAAGCACAATATCATTTTTAAAGTTAGACGGAGATTTTAAAAAATTGTAGTAATTATATCTAATTATATTATTTATGGTGTAAGCATGTAGTATTCAATTCAATTTTGGTTATTAAAATTTGAAATGTGAATACGTTTTATTTTTAACGTCATTGTTATTGCATGCTATTTGGGTTATCGTCACATCCCCAAATTTCGATCATAATATTAATACTAAATCGATATTAATTAGCCAAATAACCATTAAATAACATTTAAACGTAAACTCTATTCAATACCACAACCGACTACAAATAGAATAACATATCATCATACACAAAATCTAAGTACGTGTCACATCATTGTATGGCTCCGACACCGATCTAATCATTACAATATCAAACCTTAAGTAAGGAATAATGCTTGTACAATACAATAATTAACATATAATGATCTACAGAGGTAATTAAACACTATAAACTTGACCCAAATAAAACTAAAATTATTAACGATTCCTAATCAAGGAAATATGACACCCAATTATAATATGATGTCATATCAGATTTTAAATCGATACAACCTACTATCCAGACTTAAGTATCCATAAAATATATCAAATTATATCAGTCAATACATTCTAAAACTATATGAGTAATCGAAATGTAAACTAATATCATCCAAAACTGTCTAACTATAACATAATGCAATAGTTGTTATCTAGAATTATTAAACTTTTTTTTGGTAAGTAGATTATCTAGAATTATTAAACAACAAGAATCATCATCAACTCATTAATTTAAACACCTCTTATCAGCTAAATTCTCTGATCTCGAATGTCTGGCAAGGACCGGTATGACTCATCTAAGGGGTTAGTAAAATAGCAATGAGTGAACTAAATACTCAGTAAGGTATAGTATATATCAATGAATATGCATACTTTATGCGTAAAAATAACAGAAGGAGTAGAGATCCTAATAAAATGAAATGGCATGAATCATGAGGTGATGCGTTTTCAAATTTTCATATCTTATTTTTTTTATTAATCTTAATCACCAAAACATGCTTAATTCTATCATGAGTGGATGCAATAATATAAGCTTATGTTGAAAAACTTATATGATATAATTTCAAGTTTCTTATCTTATTCTTTCTTAATCTTAATTATTAAAACATGAACCAGGACCAATAAGCCTTATCAGCTAAATGAGCAATCAATTAAAACTTAAATTGTATTTGTATCCACACAATCAAAGGCTATAAACTCCTATTCAATATCCAAAGGGGGGCCGTCTACATATTACTCTATAGACGGGACAGATATCGCTTCTTAACCTACGATTCTATTAGTTCAGACAACGATCTTTTACTATAATATACTAAAACATGCCAAAATATTCTATTCACTGAATCATGACCTTGATGCAATCTTTAACTTAGGAAAATTTCATACTTTACTTCATAATTCTTAATTCTCACCCTTTGGAGAACACTTCACAATTTTTTAATATTTTACAGAGTTTTTTTTTTCTTTATTTTTTATGATACTTTACATTTTAATCACGACAACTTCATAAAATATGGAATTTAACAACAGCTCATGCCGAAGAAAATTTAGGAAACTTAATAAAGACTTGATAAGCATGTAGTATATAATTAAATATACAATATATAATTAAACATGTATAATTAAACATATAATAATTTAAGAATTAATAACTTCAGAGTTCAGATATGTTGGAAAAATTATTGTGTTTCCAAACATGAGAAAGTTGTTACTACAATTCATATTACAAGATATAAATATTTAAAGATGAGTCCTTAAGAAATTTCATCATAAAATTTTGGAAAATCAACATACATGTATGATTTACATATTTTAACTATGAAATCTTAGTTATGACAAGTATTAGAATAAGAATACTCGAAGAAAATAATAGTAAATAACAACAATGAAAGAGAAAGTTTATGATGTATTTACCTCAACCTGATTTACCCTAATATTTACTCCAATTGTCCTAACTTGACTACCGAAAGCCTTTTCTCTTTTCTTCTCTTTCTTCTCCTGGGTTTTCTCTCTCTCTCTCTCTCACCACTCAAAAATGGCGGTGACCAAATGCTCGATTTTATTTATAATCGACTCACGCTCGAGTAGCACTTGAGCTTGGGTCGAGCACCACCTTAATATTTCTCAATTATGGAATTTGTACCAAGGGTGCGTCGGGGCAAGTGTTGAGCACACTCCTGCACATTTACATTCATGATTTGTTTCCAAGGTAGCGCCGAGGAGAGCATCGAGTGCAGGTTTAAAATATGGCCTTTTCGGGTTTCATGCCTCTTGGGTGCTCGGGCAAGGGTCGAGCGCACTTCCTGTAAAATACATGCTCATTTTTGTGTCAAGGGAGCACCAAGATGTGCGTCAAGTGGTCTACAGTAACATTAGCTTCTCGTTTTTCGGTCAAAGGCGAGGCTCAGTCTGTATTAAGCCCAAATCACCTGATTCAAAATTTTGACTCTTTTGACCCAATTTTCACATCCTTTGATTTTAATTTTAATTATATTAATTTAATTAATTATAATTAACATAATTTAAAACTTTGATCCTTATAGTTGTGAGATATATTGTCAATCTTTTGCCAAGTATTTCATCAAATAATAAGGTGTGGCTTGCGAATGAGGCCTCTTATATTCATTTTAGGGTGTTAGGTCACAAAGGATACGTTCATGTTCTAGATGACAAGAGAACCAAACTTGACACCAAAATGTAAGAATTCTTCTTCCTTGGCAATAGAGAAGATGGATTGGACTATTAGTTTTATGATCCAATCGAGAAAAAACTTGTAAAATTGGATGTTATGCTCTTGAAGAATGATACCATTGAAAATATTGGCAATACCAAGAAGATAGCTCCTCACGATAATGATCACCTTTATAATATTAGACTGACATTGGTGACTCCATCGCCTGTTAATGTAGAGGGTGATGGAGATGCAGGCAATAATCCTTGTGGTATATTTGAGCATTCATCGGTTATTCCACTTTGACAATTTATGAGAAATTGACACCCTTTTACTAGTCATTGATTAATGAGTATATATTGCTCGATGACAATGGATAATATTTTGATAAAGCTTTTATGGTAAACAAGCATAAGAAGTGGATGAATGATATGCAAAATTAGATGATGCATTTGTATGAGAATCACATGTTTGATGTGATAAAGTTACCTAGGTTCAACTAGGTTGATCCACAACTAAGTTACAGGGTTAGTTGGTTGTGAAAGATTTCAATCAATGGAAGAGTTTGATTTTGTGAATTTCTTCTCTTTCATGGTGAAGATATCATCTATCAAGTTGTCCTCAATTTAGCAGCATGTCATGATCTAAAGGTGAAATAATTTGATATGTAGATGCCATTCTACTATGGTAACTTGGATGAAGAGATTTATATGAAAAACCCAAAAGGATTCAAGGTTAAGGAGAAGGTGCACATACTGTGACATTTGAAGAAGAGCATCAATGGCCACAAGCAAGCCTCAAGAAAATAATGCAATATGTTTGAATCAGTCATGGTGGAGCAAGGATACTTAAAGAAAACTTCAAACAATTGCATTTTCAAGCAAAGGTTCCTCAAGGGAGACATTGTGATACTTTTGCTTTATGTATATGATATACTTATTGCTAGAAAGATTGTGTCCTAGATTAGTGAGCTAAAAAAGTAATTGAGTAAGTCTTTTTTCTTTTTTTTTATAAAAGACTTAGAACTAAAAAATCAAATTTTTGTATAAGAATTTTTTTGTGATCAAAAGAAGAAGAAGCGATGGATATCCTGAGATAACTACATCAACAAAGTACTTCAACATTTCAATGTAAACCAGTCCAAGTCGGTTGGCACTCCTCTAGCCTATCACTTCAAGTTGTCCACCAAGCAAAGTCATTCAATAGAGAATGGAGAAAACTGAAATGAGTAAGGATCAATATTTTTTGGTGGTCGATAATTTGATGCATACAATATTTTGAATGAGGATGGATATAGCCCACACGGTAGCAGTGGTTAGCCAATTCTTTTCCAATCCAGTGAAGGAATATTAATCCGTGGTGAAATAGATCCTCAAATATTTTTAGAGTACTTTTAGAGAATGCTTGTGCTTTGGCAATAAGCCTATTTTGGTCAAGTTTATAGACGTTGATATAACATGTGAAATTAACTCTAAAATGTCTAAATGTGGGTATTTCATTATGTTTGTAAGAAGAGTGGTGTCCTAGCAATTGAAGTTGTAAAAAGTGTTTTGCACTCTCTAACACAGATATCGAGTTCATTGCAGTAATCGACTCAAACAATGAGATGATTTGGATGAAGAAGTTGATCCATAAGATCAACTTTAAGCAAGAGTGATATGTGTCGTTTTGAGATAGTCAGTGAAATTCATCTTTACAAAAGCTTTTCATTTCATTCCCTATCTGACCACACTTATTTGAGGGAAGCTTGAAGTGTGCCGAGAGATAGTTAGGATAGTGTTGGCCACCACCGAATCATGAGGGTAAGTTTATCAAGATGAAACACTCCCTAATGAATATCATGTCCACTATATATATATACATCATTTGATTTTATTGGTGGATGTATGGAGTTTCATGGGAATATCACACAAAGTATGCTCGAGTGAAGGGGGTCTTCGATGAGCTGTTGGAGTGTGCTCGACAAACATATGATTGGCACATGTACACATTTGAGATATTAAAGATGCGTCACATGTGTGCTTAAAGGATACACATGCATATATTCCAATGCCTTGGTGATCCTTTGTTTCTGATACACCCACAAGCGATGCTACTATGTGGCCTAATTCTGATTCTTACACCTGATGCACACAAGCTAATAGTTGCTACTGCTTGATATAAATGCCCGTGTGATTTTCAGGACATTTATTGTGAGATATTTTTGAATATTCTTTGGTGACTGCTAGAGAAAAAAGAGGGAAGAAAAATACAAAAATTATCACCCACAGTTTGAATTTTGAAATTTATTCCAACTTTCAAAATTTTTATAATCATAGTGGATCCTAAGGTCCCATAATTTTACCATTCTATTTTCAAAAATTTTTCACATAAAATTATGTGTCTTGTTGCTGCTCATTATATTATGATTAGTTGTGGATTATCACTTGGTTTCCTAAAAAATTTAACCAACAGGCTCTCCTTTTCGATCTGTTTAAAGATTTGTTTTTGGATTGGTTTTGAATCTTGATATTCTGAGCCCAACAAAGTCGACTGCCCTCATTTAGTTATGCCAAGGCTCAATAGCCTTAATTTTTAACTTCATAAGGTCGTGAAAAAATATTTGTTGGGATAATTTACTCCTTTATGAGTCTCATATTCACTTATATATATATATATATATACATTTTTTTATTTACTGGAAAAAAGATAGAGTTTCATGAGAGGATCATACAAAGTACGCTTGAGTGAAGGAGGCCTTCAATGAGTTGTTAGAATAGCATTGAACACACGCATGACAGCCATATGTAAATATTTGAGGCAATAAAGGCATGCCTAATGCATATCCAAAGGGCATATATGAGTGAATCCCAATAACTTTGGTGATCTTTTGAGCCTGATGCATGCATAGATGGTGCTCTTATATAGCCCGATACTGATACTTGTATATCCTGATGCTGTTGCTTGTGCCTGATACGTGTATGCAAGATACATGTATGCTACCTGTGATATAACTATTTGTGTAATTGTTAGAAGATTTATTATGAAAGATTTTAAACATTCATTAATAGACATGTTGGCGCAAAACGCTCGGAATGCACGGTGACCGAGCGAACAAGGTTCTCGGACAGCACACAGAGCAGAGCTCTCGGACGGTAAGAAAATAAGGATAGATAGCAAAATAGAACACACAGTTTTTAACGTGGAAAACCCTTCTTAAATCAAGAAAAAAATCACGAAGAAATGTACTATAAGAGTATTGTTTACAAGTGTTGGCTACACAAGCTCA
>JAOVVI020015045.1:0-11315 GCA_028571085.2 Nepenthes alata | reverse complement strand
GTAGTTGGATCATAGAATCGGCAACCCAGTTCATCTTTTCCATAGCCCAGAAAGACACATTGTACCGTCTTTGGCTCTAACTTTGTCATTTCATCCATTGGGACATACACGAATGCTTTGCATCCAAACCCTCACAAGTAATCATAGGACGACTCCTTACCCGTCCATACTTTCTCTGGCACTTCACCCATCAGAGGCTTATTCGGCGACCTATTGATAATGTAGGCCGCCGTCCGGAGCGCTTCTGCCCAGAAAAAAGCATAAAGCTTTGCTTCAGAGTGCATGCAGTGTACTCTCTCTAAGAGCGTACGATTCATCTGTTCTGTCACTCCATTCAACTGTGGAGTCTTTAGTGGTGTCCTTTGGTGTCTAGTACTATGTGACCGGTAGTACGCATCAAAGGGCCCCAAGTATTCACCGTCGTTGTCACTACGGACGGCCTTCAACTTCTTTCCCATCTGACGCTCCACAAGAGCATGGAACTGTTCAAAGGTACCAAGGATATGATCCTTGGTTTTCAGTGGATAGACCCACAGCCTTTTTAAACAGTCATCAATGAAAGAGATAAAATATTGGGTTCCACTAAAAGACTTTTCTCTGAATGGTCAACACACATCTGTGTGTACAAGTTCTAGGAGCTCCGCCTTTGGACTGGATGACTCTCTCTGAAATGAGACTCTCCTTTATTTTCCAGCAAAGCAATGAGTACATAATTTTTTTCCTTCCTCATTTGCTCCCACAAGTAAGCCTTTTCTGGCTAAGTAGGACAGTCCTTCATCACTCATATGGTCTAGCCTTCTGTGCCACAGATTCACTGTCACAGTGCTGGTTGTGGTGTTTACATCCCCTGCCAATGCACAGGCCTTCATCAAGTATAGGCCGGAAGCCTTCTTTCCTCTTGCTATAACAAGAGATCTTCTTGTTAGCTTCCATTTGCCTTCACAGAAGGTGTTACAATAACCTTCATCATCCAGGTGACAGGCATAGATGACATTCACCCGGATGTCAGGGACATGATACACGTCCTTCAGCATGTGTTTCGTCCCGTTATTTATGATCAGCACGACATCTCCCCTGCTTAGAACGGGAGACGTTCCTTGATTCCCCATCCTTATTATTCCAAAGTCTCATGGAGTATATGATGTGAATAGTTGTCTTCTAAATGTGACGTGTAAGGTGGCATCGGAGTCAACTATCCAGCCGGACTCATCGTCCATCTCGTTTGCACGTCTCATTCACTTGTCAGCAGTAGGCCGTCTGCTGTGACTACTGAGACGGAGGACTTTTTCTCTATCCGCCCACTGTCACCTTTTTCTTTTTCAGCATTTTTTTATGTCCATTTGAAGCAATGCTTTTTAATGTGGCCTTTTTTGCTACAGTGGTGACACTCAAGATTTTGGTACCTTGACATTGACTTACTACGAGCCTTCTCCCCTTGCTTTTAACCACGGCCTCTACTTCTTTCCCTTGATTCAGTCACAAGTATCTCAGACGTCGAGATCCCTTGTGACTTTCTAGACTCATTTATGAGTAGGGAATCAATAACCGCATCCAACTTTAGTGTATCCTTGCCAAACAGCAAGGTTGTAACAATATGGTTAAAGGAGGCCGACAAAGAGGCTAATAGGATCAACGCCTTGTCCTCCTCCTTTATTACTTCTTCGAGGGTGGACATTTATGTTAATATCTGGTTAAACTCATCCAGATACTTCTCAAAACTTCCTCCTTTCAAATACCACAGGCCATAGAACTACTTCTTTATATATAACCTGGTTGTCAAGGACTTGGACTTATTTTGACTCTTCAGCTTCTCCCAAACCTCCGTCGGGTCAGTCAAACTAAGCACTTTCTCGAGAGTATTATCCGTCAGACAGAGCTTAATGTTACAGTTTGTAAGATCTCTATTTTCTTGCCATTCATCATAGGTCAAGTTTGCAAGCTTCACATCCTTCTTCTTCAGTGCCTTGATCGTCCATTCTCTGGTGAGAACATTCTTCACCATTTCTTACCAGAGAATGAAGTTACCTTACCCGTTAAATAGCTCAACGCTAAACGTCAGATTCTTTGATGATGACGACGCCATTAGAACAAAGTTCTCTACCTTATTCTCTGATATCATTGTTGGCCGAAAAGGGGACGATCTACTATCACAGGCACAATAGATCGAAGAAAAGGAAATCGAAGCGAGAACAATGACAAATAATTTTTACGTGAAAAATTCTTATGAATCAAGAAAAAAATCACGGGACGTCGAGTCCGTAAAAATACACTATGTATGAGATAGAGATTACAAAATAATAAGGCAAAAGCGCACACACACACTTTGTTGAGCCTTCTTTCTCTCCTTTGTTTTCTTCTTTTTTACACACTCACACACTGTTCTCTGTCTCTTCTGCTCGACAACACTTGCTCACAACTTACCACTCACAATACCCTAACCGGCCTACTTATATACACATATAAGAATATACACTAAGGCCTTGGTAGTAGCAGCAGCAAGACCACCGTGTCCTGCTCTATGGTTGGTGCACGGTTTCCAAGAAGTGTGTGTCAGCTCAATAGTAGATAGCGCATGTCTACAGCGACAGAAGACATATCAGTTGTCATTTGGTTTCCAAGGATATATAAACAGGTAGGTCAGCCTTCACCCTTTCATACACGGCAAGCATTCTGAGTTTTTCTTAATGAGACGGTCAACCTTGTTGACGATCCTTCCATTCAGAACTGGTCAACATCCTGTTGACCGTCTTCCCATACAAATTCGGTCAATATTTAGTTGACCGTCCTGCTATCCAGACTGGTCAACATTTTGCTGACCGTCTTCACAGTCGTCCTGAGCACCCTCAGTAATGGATGGTCAACTTGGTCCTTCGATGGTCAACTATATTGACCGTCCGTTGACCGTCCATCCGGTCAATATTCCGTTGGCCGAAATTTCTTCACGTGAGAGATTTCCAACATCCCCTTAGGTGAAAAATAAGATAAACCAAACCCCTCAAGTAGATACCTTACCTATAGAATCAAGGGTGATGAACATGTCCAAGGGGCGACTCAACTTGTGGGTACTATTGCTTTACATGGTAGTAGGGTAGGATTGATTAAGATGGTTCTCTCGAGGAATTCACTCACTGATCTTAATATTTCTCCTTATTTGGCCACAAAACTCCAAATTTAGATCCCCTCACGACATTGGTTGGGTCATCCCTCCACAGGTTTCCCCTGAAGCATCTTATCACTTTTCTTAACCAATGGCTTTTGAAGGTAGGCCCAGATGTGCTCCACCTAGAGGGGATTAGTCTCCCAAATTCATAGTTGATTCCAAAACTCTTAAACCTTCAAGGGGCCAAAAAAGACTTCCAACCCCCTTTGGGATATTAAATAATTCCCACAACTTGTTAGAATATTAGGGGGCACAATAGCCTCCTCAAATGTCTAGAGGTTAGGTGTTTTACTTCGTCCTTTAATTTTTAGGCTTTGGTCTTGTTAAGATTAAGGTTAAAGAAGGAAAAGCCTTGAGCCTCGCCTCTCTCATTTCTCCTTCTTGGCAGCGGGAAACAAATTTTGGGTCAGGCTCCTATGACTAGATTTGGATGGGTTAAAACTTGACAAAAGTCCACCGATTTATTAACTTCAATCTAACACAAGTTGTTCCATTGCAAGGTCACTAACCCGGCCACTCATCAATCCACCTTCGCCTCCTTTGTTTATAGTCTTAATGACTCCTCAGATCATAAATATCTTTGGAGAAACTTTGATTCCTTTATTGCTCTCATCAATGACACTCCTTGGGACATCCTACAAGATTTTATTGTTGTTCACTCCCATAGTGAGGTGTTTGGTAGTGCCGCCCATAGGACCTCCATGAGATATTTCAATGCTAGTATCCTCACTTGTTGTCTTCATGATCTTAGCCAAGATGATTTCTTCTTTGGTGTAACAGAAGATATAATGATGGCTGTATCTTCCCAAAGCTATATTGCATTCTTGTGAATAACAATTTTCCCACCACCTTTGGTAGCTCTAATGCTTACATTCCCCCTCCAAGGATCTCTAATCACTCTCTAACTATTATCATTGACTTTATTTCCACTCTTAGAAGAGGTATATTGAGATTTAATAACTTCATTACCAACCATCCATAATTTATTTCTTATGTTGAAAATGTTTGGAAGTATTATTAGTGTTTCTATGTTTAAGGTTGTCTCAAAGGTCAAGGCAGTCAAGTCCAGCATTAAAAGTGTTAACAATTCTATTGGCCATATCTCTCTAGTGGTTGCCAAGGTTAAATGTAATTTGGATCTCTATCACTTTACCTTTCATGCTAATCTTTTGAACAGGGACATTCAGTTTCACGAGAAGGTTATCATAAAGACCTACTTGGAGGTATTTGAATTTGGGGAGAGTCTTTTCAAGCAAAAGATCAAAGTGAGATAGCTTTTTTTAGGGTAATTATTATAAAAATTATTTTTCAGATTTATATTTGAGAGACAAAATAGCAATAAAATCCTTTGTCTCTACATGGATGATAGCTCATGCACCCATAATCTCACTAACTTGAACAATATTGTCTTGAATCACTTTTCTAGCCAACTTGGCACTAAGCTTCCTAGGGATGATATCTGTCTTGATGACATCAAGCCTTTTGTCCAATGCACTATTCTACACCATATATAGAATTCATTCACTTGATATGTTTCTCCCTATGAAATTAAGGAAATCATATTTGGTTTCGATGATAACAAAGCCTTGGGCCTTTTACAAGAAACCATGAAATGTTACAGGCCACTTTATCATTGAGGCCTTCTCAAACTTCTTCAAAAATAGTAAAATTTTGAAGCAGATTAATTCAACATTAATTTTTCTAATCCCCAAGATGGTATCTTCTATGAAAATCACCAACTACCACCCCATATCTTATTATAATATACCCTTTACAAAGTTATTTTTAAGATTACTACAAATAAGTTTAAAGCTTCTCTCCCCTTTAATGTGCATAAGTGTAAGTCAGCATTTATCCTAGGTAAAAAGCATTTGCGATAATATCATATTGGCCTAGAAGTTGTTGCATGACTATCACTTAAATAGAGGGCTTTAAAAATATGCCATGAAAGTCAACTTACATAGAGCTCTTGACATGAACAACTTGAATCTCTTTCTCACGGTTCTCCTGGAGATAAACTTTCTAACTAAGTTCATTAACTAGATTAGTTAGTGTGTTGCCATGTTGTCATTCTTTATTTTGTTCAATAGTGAATTGATTGGTTTTTTCAAGAGTGCCAAGGGGCTTCCTCAAGAAGATTTTCGCTCGCCTTACTTCTTTATCCTGTCTATCGAGATCCTTCATGATATTATTCAGGCTCATGTGTACTATAATAATAATTTAAGTTCCACTGAAAGTATAAGAAAATGCTGACCATGATACTTTCTTTCGTAGATCTCTTTAAGAATTGTCTTCACATTTTCAGGTTTTTTTCGAGACTTATATATTTAAAAGTAAAATCTTTATCAACTCTCATAATCTCAATCTTATTGAATGTATCACCAATATTGTTAGCTTCCCTCTAGGCTCCCTTCCCGTCAAATACACAGAAGTCCCACTCATAATTTCTAAACTTTCAGTATCTCATTACAAGCCATTGTCGATAAGATCACTATTTATATAGCCTCTGAAAAGAATAAATGACTGCCCTTTGGTAATAGACTTCAACTTCTTTCATATATTCTTAAATTCAATGTCATTTTTTGGGCTTCTATCCCTATCATTCTTGAAGCTACCATCAAGTGAGTTGAGGGAAAGATTCGGAACTTTCTAAGGCATAGTTGCACAGAGGGTAAGATTGTTGTTAAGAATGCTTGGAATGAGGCATGGGTCTCAAGGACCTTGCCTATTGGAATAAGGCCATTATTATTAAGCATCTATTGCATTTGCTTATTGATGGTGGTGATTGTATCTGGGTTCTTTGATTTTGAGTGAACAGAATCAAAGACTGTCTTATTTGGATTATAAAAAATTTTCAATCATTATCTTAGAGTTATAGAAAAAGTCTTTCAATTCGTCTAATCATTTGGCATTTTTGTATCTTCATGGGTAGTAGCTTCTCTTAGGAAGCCGACAAAAAGGGATTATCTTTCCACTTAGTCATTTAGATCTTCCAACCAGCTGGAGTGTATGCCCGATGGAAACGAGGAGATCTGCGCCACATCTCTGCAGGGAAAGGCCAATGCCGCAAGAAGGGGGCCGTTGGATTTCATCCGATGGCCCCCGTTTCAAAATAATTTTTTTTAAAATCGGAACTATGTGCATGCGAATGGCTTCGCACGCGCACAGTTGTATTATTTTTTTTATTTGATCTCAAGAAATCGCAGCAGTTGGATTGAAAACAAATCCAACAACTGCCATCATTCATCATTTTAAAACAAAACCCTAGCAGGGAAGAACGAAGAAAGAGGGAGGGAGGGAGAGAGAGAAAGGGCATTGCCGTCTTTGCCGTCTCCCTCTATCTTCGTCTTTCTTCTGCAACCTTGTGAGCCAAAACCCAAACCATAATCAGAGGAAGAACGCGAGCCGCAGAGAAGCACAGCCATCACCGTCGTTGAAAGAGAACCACGAAATCGAGGCAAGAAAAGAAATTTCAATTTTGTAAAATAATTTTAATTTTGATTCTGATTTTGATTTTTTCTTGTCGAATGGTATAAGCAGTTTAATTTTTCTACACAATAATGTATTGAGAATTATGTAGCAGTTTACATATGATAAGCAGTTCTAGTTTCCAACTATACTTAGATACTCAGTTTGATGGTGGGCTCCTCGGGATCAATACATAAGATGCTATATATTTCATGTTAACTACTAAAGCAATGCATATTGTATAGAAGTACAGTAGTAAGTTCCATTCTAATACCACAAGTTTCCAAATGTACACAAACAACTCTGGCAGCCATGCAGCTCCAACGTTTTGAGGACAATATATATAACTCTGGAATACAATCTCTGTACTAGAAAAATACAAAATAAAAACTATGTATAAATATATATGAAGGAAAAAAAATAAATACAGACATTATGTTAAATATGATATGGGTCTTATTTGTTATTGTAAAAATACTTGTTTATATGAATATATATATTTTTTATATTTATATTATATACATATATATATATATATAATAAAAATAACGCTTTTATCAAAAACATTTTAAGATTAGGATGTATTTTTTATAATTAGTGACAATGTATTTTTATTACTCTTATTTTTATCATTTAGTTTTGATGGGTACAGTATAACCGACCCATGAAATAACTGCTCAAACCGTTTTATGTAATCCACAAGCGGTTATAACCAGTGGTTATCACTGGTGGTTAATTATGGATAAAGTTTAACCATTTCGGCGGTTGACTATTTCCTCCGTCTATATAAAGAAACCTCAAGAGAGAGGAGGTCATATATAAAGAGGAGTTATCCTCCAAGAAGAGGGGGCGGAAAAAACCAAAGGAAAATACATTCTATCTCTCTTTAAATTATTATCTAAAAGAAAAATAAATACTTCTTTCCTTTTTATTACTCAAAAAAGGCCATGACTGACTTGAGCGTCGGAGAGCCTTTGGGGATTTACCCCCATTGGCCTTCTGACCATCTTGTCTTCTTTTGTGTTGTATAGGTCTTGAGTTAGAAAGACAGAGCCGCAAAAATCATCTTTATCCACCACCGGACTAGATCCGCATCATTACCTCTGTCTAACTCCGGATCAGATCCGCAACATTGGCGCCGTCTGTGGAAAACGGCCAAAAGGCCAGTTTTACCACTAAAAAGTATAAAACAAAATTGACGTAGCAAGCATTCCGATCAGAGAAATTAGACGACTTTCTGAACAAATGATGGCAGTATTCTCCCTGCCCTTGGCGCATTAACGCTTGGGGGCTGACGGCTACTTCCTATCTTCTACGATTTTCCAATAAGGAGAAGTTGGAAAGCCAAATCAAGCCAAATCGGCATGCATTTTTCAGGCTGGAGATTAATACTCGCGCACAGATTATACATCCAAAATGCTCCAGGTTTTGTACAAGATATAGTCCTCAAACGCTGGGGGCTTCTCCTCCACACCGGTATCTAATGCCCATAAAAAAATTAGTAAAATGCATCAAGAACGGAAACAAAGCAGCGGAGCAGAAAGGAAGATAAAGAAAGAAGGGAAGAGAGGAGGAAGAAGGCGGCAAGGCCAGCAGCGGCAACGACTACCGTCACTGGAGGAGGTGTAACCCAGATCTGGAGCCGGTGATACCTTTTTCCCTTTTCCCCTCCGATTTTGTGCCGAGATGCGAGTAGTGGAAAGAGAAGGTGAGCCGCGAGGAGCCACCGCCACTGTCGCCACCATCACCGGAGCAAAATCAGCAAATCAAGGCAAGTAAATCCTCCCTTCTTTTTGAGGATGCCGGTGTTGTGCTTGCGTGTGGCGAATTTGAAGTGAGCTGGCCAGATTTTGATGTATTGTGTGTCGGAGAGAGGAAGAAAGCACTGATGGAGCTCGCATAAGCTATCATCACATCCCCGTCAAGGTGGTCATCATCGTTACGAGTGTTCATCATCATCGCTTCTCTATCTGGTTCCTCAAATCTCACCGACAATGACTCCGATAATTTTTTGAATTCACACCGGCCAGCAGTAACAATGGCGTCCCAAATCTACGCCAGTCATATATCACTTCGGCTCCAAAAAATTCACTCCGGCAACAGCGACTTCGGATTTCAAAAATCCACTCCGTCAACAGCCACTTCGGCTTCCAAGAATTCACTTCGGCAACAGCCACTTCAGCTTCCGAATTCTACTCCAGTCACAGCCCACTGGCGTTCCAAAAATCCACTCCGGCCAGCAGTAACTATTGCATCCCAAAAATTCACTTTGGCTCCCAAACTTGATTTTGCATTAAGGAGGCCGAACTTGATTTGTTAGAAAGAGATCAAACTAAATTTTCCTTTAAGAAATCGGACGGACTGAATTTCTACGCACAAGCCGAACTTGATTTCTAAAAGCCATACTCGATTCTTTAAGGGGGGAACTGAATTTCATGCGCACAAGCCGAACTTGATTTCTAAATGCTGAACTCGATTCTTCAAGGGCGAACTGAATTTCATGCGCACAAGCGAGACTTGATTTCTAAAAGCCGGACTAGATTCTTCGAGAATCCAAACTCGATTTTTCTTGTATAAGCAACCGGACTTCAACTAATACCTCCACTCTTAAATAGCCTGTTTGACTTATTCAAACACAACTCCTCAAATCCAAATCGGCATCTTCTCTCACAAGAAACCGGTTCAAGTTACATACATCCTATAATGAGTGATCAAATCCGAGACAACGATTTTTATTAGTTGTCTTCTAGCAGTTTCAACTGCTTCAATTCGTACCAATTCCATGATGTTATGCTGGGGCTTCGCCCCTAAACTCTCACAGAATTAAAGACGTCCAACATTCGCAGAAAAGAGTGTGGATTGATAATCTCGTAGCCCAAGCGGCCACTAGTGACAAGACATGACGGTGATCAGGAAATCGATTCAATCATTAAATACCGATGAAAACCAAGAATATGGTCCACATCGCACCAAACTCTTGGAAGTCCGTCTAATTTGAACACCGAGCGGCCCAAAAGAGATCAAATACTAAACCTCGGTTACACACCGAGCGGCCAAAAAGAGGTTGAATAAATCCGGAGTGACCGAAAAAGGGGGAGTCACCAAATTCAAAGTAAATAAATCCGGAGTGACCAAAAAGCGGGAGTCACCAAATCCAGAGTAAATAAATCCGGAGTGACCTAAAAGCTGGAGTCACCAAATCCGGAGTAAATAAACTCGGTGTGATCAAGAAGCGGGAGTCACCGAATCCGGAGTAAATAAACCCGGAGTGACGAAGAAGCAATAGTCACCAAATCCAGAATAATCTGGAGTGACCAAGAAGCAGGAGTCACCAAATTCGGAGTAAATAAACCCGGAGTGACCAAGAAACGGGAGTCACCAAATCCAGAATAAATAAACTTGGAGTGACCAAGAAACGGGAGTCACCAAATTCGAAATAAATAAACCCGGAGTGACCAAAAAGCGGGAGTCACCAAATTCAAAGTAAATAAATCCGAAATTATTAAAAATCCTATGTAATCAATCCCGTGAGAAAACATGCTAGAAGTTAAAATTTTAATCTTCTAGCATGGGGGGCTTGTGATGGGTATAGTATAACCGACCCAGGAAATAACTGTCCAAACCGTTTTATGTGATCCATAAGTGGTTATAATCGGTGATTATTACTCGTGGTTAATTATGGATAAAGTTTAACCATTTCGACAATTGACTATATCATCCGTCTATATAAAGATATCATACTAAGGATAAAAAAGAAAAATAGCCAAGAAACTTCTAGAGAGAAGGAAGCCAAGAAACCTCGAGAGAGGAGGTGAAAAAACCTCGAGAGAGAGGAGTAGAAGAAACCTCTAGAGATAGGAGGTCCTATATAAAGAGAAGTTATCCTCCAAGAATAGAGGTCTCAGAAAACCGAAGGAAAAAAAAATACACTCTATCTCTCTTTAAATTATTATCTAATTTAAAAATTAATACATTTTTCTCTTTTTATTACTCAAAAAATGTCATGACTGACTTGAGCGTCGGAAAGCCTTTGGGGATTTAGCCACATTGGCCTTTTGACCATCTTGTCCTCTTCTATGTTGTACAGGTCTTGAGTTGAAAAGACGGAGTAGTAAAATTATCTCCATCCAACTCCGGACCAAATCCGCAACAGGTACAAATATCAATCTCATAATAGTACTCCACATTTTGCAAACCAATATTAACAAATTAAATAATAATTCTAATATAAAGCCGAAAGTTATACAAATTGTAATAACTAAACATATAATAACTTTAAAATTTAATTTCAATTATAAATCCAAATATAAAATATAAATAAACAAATATTTGAATCTCATCTATTCAAATCTTACAAGTAATTCGAGTGTCCTTTAATCTAAAATATTAGAAAATGGGATAAATTATAAATTTAAAGTTTATCAAATATATATATATATATATATAATACAAATTATGTGTATAAATTACATAAAAGGTATAAGAAACATTAAACATTATGTTAAAAATCCATTGTGTCTAAATTTCTAAATATAAAATATAAATTCCCGATTTAGTATAAAAAATCCGTCACATATACATACATACACACATGCAAATACTAAATACCTCAAACAGTACAAAATTATTTTAAAAGCCAAATTACACAATTTGGAAGGCACAATTATTGAAAATTTGATAAATTTAA
>JAOVVI020015044.1:0-11315 GCA_028571085.2 Nepenthes alata | reverse complement strand
CTGAGCAGTTGCCCGCCAGACCAGTTAAGTTCTAAGTTAATTAGAACTTCTTCACGGGAGTGATCCCCAACACTTCTCTCAACAGCACCTTAAAAGCCAAGGGCTCAGAATGAAATCATGAATTATGCATACAGTTTTATTTGCAATGATAACACCTTTCATAATACAAAAATACCACAAGTGAATTCATAATAGCTAAAAAGACAAATTCAGGTATACATACGGGGAAGACAAGACATCCTCAAATTTGTAGTTTATGAAATATGCCAGAAATCCTATTAATGTTGCAATATCCAAGCGTACCTACAAGTGAATTGAAAGCATTGGTTAAACAACAGTGACTGACAGGATATGTTAATGAGGAATCCTTCTCTTTAATGAATTTCCCATATACTGTATTTTTCCGTATTTTTAAAAACAAATTCTACAATGTATGCAATCAACAACATAGTAAATAATGTTAAAAAGCCACTTGACCATTTGAATCTCAGCTGTAGAGTCCACTGCACGTAGTTAATTAAGCAGTGAAAGCAAGCTCCATAGGATTTTTGGCTTTGACAAATTCCAGGTGAAAATGGAGTGGTTAGTGATTGTCAAACACCATGCCCAAATCTTACAATTCTCTCCATAGAGCACACAACTATCATGCACTAATGAAAAAACCTTAAAAAGCCAATTCACATTAACTTTTGGATCCCTAAAAGGACGAGAAGTGCTAATGGTGATATCAATAGTCTGAAGAAATTGAGAAAATCATCCATAAAATTGAGAAACTGTACATTTGTGTGTCCATTCCCAACATTAATTTGAGATTAGATAAAGAAGTCTCCAAAAAAAAAAAAAATCCCAAGACTGTAATTCCTATGTGATGTAAACAAGATTAAACACGAGACTCGATTAAACACGAGACTCAACATAATTATAGAGTTTCACTTTTCTATAACAAGAACAGTTGAACATAATTGATAACAAGTTTTGATCAAATCTGGCACTACAATAGACCTGATACCGATGAAATCAACAGCTTTCAGCTAGGCTCTTGCACATACAGCGGCAATGGAGGGATTGGTATGCATTGAAGGGGTGAATCCTCAAACCCAAGCTCCAAATTTTCAAATCCTAGCTGGTTTACAGCTGCAACTCTCTACAAAATTCTTTCTTCAGACAGCAGTAAAAATCCCTCCACCCAATTGCTAAAGAGAGATGATCTTTTTACACCAACCCCAAGACTTCCAAGAGAAGCCAATACCTTAAGGCTTCCAAGAGAAGCCGACACTTAATTTTAAAAATAAGCCCCCACAAACTCCACATGTACCCTTTACAAAATGGAAAGATTTATAACAAGATTTAGAAAATTATAAAATGGACCCACAAGCTAGCATTGACCCCAAAAAGGACTAAAACTAAACAATAAAAATAACCCTAATCTGAAGGCCATGGCCTAATTTACAAGGCCTTGCAGCTCTTGATCAAATGATAGATCATTCTGGCCTTAAGGAGGCTCAAATCAACTCAGCCTCACCAAGATGCATTAACTATGACATTCTTAGTGATACAATCATGAAAATCTCTGCACACATGCTTTGCATATGCATGCGTTGGTACATTTAAAGGAAAAAAATGTGTATGTACATGTGCTACCATGTTAATCACATAGTTATATTATGGGCATCTTCAACAAAAAAGAAGGAAAGAGAAGAAACATAAGGAAAATTCTATTTACTAGGAATTTTAGAGTCGGCAATTTCTGCATCTAGTCCTATGATCGCCTAATTGACGCATGAAGACCGCATGAGCATTGATAACAGCAAAGATTAACATTATGCAAGCCTAAGGCACGCATGAGCACTGCTCAAGTGCTAATCACAAGGAATATTTGTATCATGCAAGCCTGAGGAAATGCTCGTGTACCACTAGGAATTTGTCTCACTCCTAATGCACACACGTGGTGCACACGTGCCAATTTGCATATTTTAGATCTCAATCATTTTAAACTTTTTCATCCACCATATAAATACCTTCTTATGTTTGCCTTATTCACCATGCCTTGGATAATAGAGTACTAAGTAGTGTGTGCTGCGGCAAGAAAATTGACTCCTTGAAGGGGAAAACTATTAAAACCTTTTTTAACACTTGTTCCATCCTGAAAGCCTTCAAAGTTCCATCAATGGAGTGAACACTGGATTTCCAATAATGTTCAGATATTTATCAAAAGTTAAGCTTAGACTATAAGAAGATCGGAAGGAGTCCGATTCCGTTGCAAAAAACAAATTTGAAGAGTTTTTTGATAGTAGTCATGAGTTAGGAATAAGTTAGCTAATATTTAGTGTGTGTGTACCGTTTAAATTGTTAAATGTATTTCTCATAGTAGATCTGACTTTACTAACTGGATAAGCCCAGAGGGAATTACTAGAGAACTACATGGTTCTTTAGATTTTTCTTCATCGCCAATATGTATTGAGTTATTTTCTACATTGTTTATATTGCTTTTATTGGTGATGAATATTATACTAAACAATTGATTTATATTTGCTATATATAGGTTGAACATTTTTTATGTACATCGAGTTTTCTAGTCTTTTGAGCTTCTGTATAGTCGTATGGTCAAAACTATATTTCTTGGGGATTCTCTATTTCTTTCAAGTGGTATCAAAGTCATACTTCAATTCCTGACCCTCCCATATCTAGATGTCAAGCCACTCATTACCAATCCTACCATACTATAACGGAAATAACTATGTCTATTAGAAGGTTCGCATGAGAGCTATCCTAAAATTGCTGAATGAATGCGTATGACTATGTGTGGAGAGATGTACAGCTCCCACCATAACTAAGAATGGGGTAACATCCGTCAAAGACAAGACCATAGGTCTAGAGATAAGCTTCACTGTAACAATTGAAATAATAATGGCATCCATGTCATTTTCATGGCAATCTCACATGATAAGTTTAAATAGGTGTCCATGTGTGAATTTCTAAGGAAGTTTTGGGCATTTTGCAAATCACACGTGAAGGAACAAAAATGGTTAAAAACTCAAAATTACAAATGTTGGACACTAGGTTTGAAAAACTAAGAATGAAAGAAGGCAAAATATTTAATGAGTTTTATGCCAAACTAAATGGCATAGTTAATTTCACGTTCAAATTAGGAGAGATAATTGCTTAAAAAAAGAATTGTCCAAAAAGTCTTGAGGTCCTTTCCAAGCGGCTTCAACTGAAAGTTATGGCTATTGAGAATAGCAACGACCTTAATAAAATAAAAAATTAAGAGTTTGTTGAATTTCTTTAAACTTATGAATTCTCTCTCCCACAAAATAAAAAAACAACCAATCACTCACTCTAAAATGTAAAAAAGGGAAATCCTACGATGACTCGAAAGATGAATATATAGAAGATGAGGAAATTAGGAGAGATAATTGTTGAAAAAAGAATTGTCCAAGAAGTCTTAAAGTCTTTACCCAAGCAGTTTCAACTGAATGTGATAGCTATTGAGAAGAGTGAGGACTTTGATAAGATAAAAAAATTAAAAAATTGTTGAATCTATTCAAACTTATGAATTCTCTCTCCCACGAAAGAAAAAAAAATGACAAATCACTCACCCTAAAATCTAAAAAAGGGAAATCCAGCGATAACTCGGAAGATGAGTTTATGGAATATGAGGAAATTGCTTTCTTTGTGAAACAATTTAAGGAAATTTTGAAACAAAATTAAAAAAAACCTTAAGGAAAGTCTAAAGACTCATTCAATCACAAAATATATAGGGATGAATAAAATGAGTCTAAGGACAAAAAATCTAAAGGCATTCAATACCATAAATACTAAGGTTTCGTACAAATAAGGACTGAATGTCTTAACTTCAAACGTGATAAAGACAAAACCCTGTGTACCACCCTTTCTGATGAGAAGGCCAAGAAGAGCGAAAGTCAGGTTTTCAGTTCTAGAAAGCACTCCAATTATATGGCCTTTGTATCCCATATTGAAAGTGATGATGAACCTACCTTAGAAATGATGAGTCGTTCGGCAATTCTTATCAGTTGGACTCCAAATTAGAAAATGGGGTTAATAACCTGCAAGGGGCTTTTAAGAAACTGCATCACGATAACCATGAGATTAAACAAACAAACAAAACTCTTTCAAAAGAGTTGAAGAGTTTGAGCACAAGGAGAAAATTTTGAAATATTATTTGTTAAAAACAAAGAAAAGGCTTTAAAAATCTCGTGTAATGAAAATATTGCTCATAAATTATTTTGAAATTGAGCTTGCTAAACAAAGCCCAATTGCTCATGTTCACGGAAAGTACGACAAAGATTGACCATATGCTTGATCTTGGCAAGGTGGCCAATAACAAGAGATGACTTGGTTTTTAAGAAACCAATTCTCCAGTGACCCACTCTATAAAACCCATCTTTGTGTTGGCTACCAAGAATAGCATTGAAATGGTGGTAAGCACTTTAAATCACCAAGATAAGAAGCCCAAGAAAGCATCTCATAAAGTCAATCCAAGACCCACACAAAAAAGACCCTCTCCACTAAGAAGGTTGTCCCCACATTTATTGGATGGGGTGAGGGCACATTTGCCGAAACTATGTCGAGAACAAGTAGAATCACCTCCCTATTAGGATAAGTTGTGCACTTAAGTTTTCTATCTTCATTAAACCTAGACCTACATGTCACTAATGTAGTGTCTTTGATCACATCCTACTTCTTAATTCCAGTCCATATATCACTTGAATGTCAGCACTTGGACAAGGATGATCGAAAGAAAATGACATCTCACGTGACAGTCAAAAGTAAGATTCATTCTCTCATGTGAGCGCCAAACAAGAAAATCTCATATTCGTTTCTCTAGCACGATGCCTAGATCATTCTCTCAGTGCCTCACATTCCTTCGAGATTCATTCCACGCATGTTATTTAGGTGGTCAACATGACCACCTTCGGTCCCATTGCCATAAACTCACATCTAGGAAGTCTCACAATAGATCCTTCGAAGAGGCAAAGCTTGCGCGTGAGGTGCAACGTTTAAGAGGATAGTATCGAGTTTGACTACGATGGTCAAACGTGACTTTGAAAGAAATGGCTATGGTTCAACCCATGTGTGCTCAAATAGACCAACCCATTCCTTAGAGAAATGATCTTGGGTCAAGATGGATGACTTGGCTTTTAAAGCCAAGGTATCACATGCTACTCACAAATAGCTCACTCATGCATTTTACATATATGTTAGAGTGCATCTAGAGGAAGAACATGTATGCATATTTTGTTTTAAAAAAATAATACAAAATTAAATGTGTTAAGAAAAATGACTCAAATCATCTTTTTTTACAAATCATTTGTGTTTATCTTGTATTGGTTTTTTAAATTAATTCAAACATGCACATATTTTTTAGGTGCTTAATGCAATATGTGTGGATCAATCCAACTCTACTTGTTTCTTGGTAGAATAGGTTTGTTATACATTATTCTGTACATAACTCCCCTGCATTCATTGCACCTTGTTGATTGAGGCCTTGACCATGATTGTGAGTTCAAGTTGGCAATTCTAAGTGTGTAAGGTTGATCTTGAGCTTGTATTGACTTTGGATTTAGCGTACCTCAGATGAAAACCCCATGAAATTTTTATGTAAATTGAGTGTGTTCATTTGGACTCAGTAAAAGACATCTAATCTATGTATATTTTAAAAAGAAAAAAATAAAATTTTTTTGATAAGCTTTCCCTTCATGGGCTCAATGTAAGGGGGAGAACTAATGTTAGGAGCTAGAGGTCCTACGAGCATTAGATTTAATTTTCTTGTATGAGATTTCCTCACCACACCTGAGATTTTATGGTTTGTGATGGACTCCTCTTACAAATTAAGGTTTTGAGGTTTCTCAAGCAAGTATTGTTATTCACTTCATGTATTGAACTTGTTATGACATATTCCGTTTTATTTTGATCATCTCTGAGGGGTTGCCTCCATCTCATTAACCATTTAACACATGTTAGGTTGGAGAGGAATAATTAATTTAGCCAAAAATCATGTTTTTTGTATTTTTTTTGTTTAATAAATGTCATAATTTTCTATCATGGTTACTTCATTTGCATCCATAGCATCTTTTCAGCCTTGTCTATTATCTATGATTGATATTGCGTTTGATTTATGCTCGCCGGAAGCAATAGCATGCATGTCAACATTTTTTCCTCTATTTTGTGCTTGACGCATGCCTTCATTGTCTTCATTGTGCTCATGCATTGGCCTAACTTTTTTGTCGTGCTTGTATGTGTGTTCCTCATGCTAGTGTGCCGCATTGGAAACCTGCTTTTATTTTGTGTGTTGCACTATGGCAGACTTCTCCTCTCATTTTTCCTCTCGCTTCTTCAGTCTCTCTCTCTCCCCCTGGTGTCCCTCTAGTGCCAATTTATGCCAACTTCCTATTTATTGATCATATCTGAAGTAATTTCGTCTTCTTCTCATCTTCCCTCTCTTCTCCATTTTTTTTCGCTTAGGGCTTTCGTTAGCTCTTTTCTTGTTTTCTCATGGGATTTCACTCGATTTGTGATGATTTCATGAGGCCTCCATATTATTTCAGTTGTTGGTGTTAATTTTGAGGTAGATTTGTTGTTAAGTAGTGTTGAGTTGTGAGATCTTCATGTGGTTTGGATAGGGGTCATTTTCATAACCATGGTGCATGTGATTTTTGTTCCCAATTGGTTCCTCCATTGGTATTAGCTGAAGATTAATATACCCCTACTTCCGGTGTTGAGATTTCCTCATCTCAGACCTTACATTCATGGGTGAGTGGTTGTGCTTGCGTGACTGAGTGCTTAAGGTTTTCTGAATGGTTGGATGGTTGAGTATCAGCTGAGCTTTTTGTTGATTCTTGACTGTGCTTGTGCTTTTCATATTGCAAGCACCAAAAAACAAGCAGCTAAGAAAATTCGTATTGCTCTTGCTCATGATGATTCTGCATTTGTTAATTCCTCAGTGGATAATTTATTTGTAAAGGACATGAGTCATCAACAAATCACACTTAAGAGAGACGTGAATCTTCCCTCTCTTGATGAGTTGATTACTTCTGTCTTCATCTCTCAACTGATTAACCTTAATGCCCCCTCCCACTATTATTGATGCAAGATTTTTTTTTAATATGCACGATATTGGTCGATTAGAAAGCTCGTTCTTGACAAACATTAGGAGCTAAACTCCATGCATAACTTTGACTGTTGTGTCCAGTGTTCTAAATATTATGGTGGTGCAACCCATTGATAACCCATACATTTCCTACCGCATTCCTAACTACAACCAAATTCCCTCTTATCTCCATGGTGCTCCCACTCAATGGAGTGGTAAGTCGTTTAAAACCAAGCTCCTCTCCACTTGGAGTCTTGTGGCTTGTATAATCATGTTGACCAATATTTTTTATGTTGCCCATTTTGCATCCCTCCCATTAGACAACACAATATTCCTTTATGTGCTCCTTATGAGTGATACCATTTGTCTTTCCTCTCTTATCTAACTATCATTTCTATTTTTTAGGACAAAAAGGACAACAACCTCATACAAGGTTGTTGATTGATCGGCGAGACCCCCTAGATGACCTCATGTTGACTGATTCCCCATCTTCCCCTCTTCCTGGCAGATCTTAGGCCTCTATGTTCATTCCTGGCCCTTCTTCAGCTATCATGGGTCAACTCTCTAGATGTCCTATTAGCTCAACTCTCTTCAAATCAAGGTCTCCTAAAACACCTCTCGGAATTCTTGCATGGAAGGCGATTTGGTGAAGCATGTTACGTATGTTAGGCGGAGTTTAAATCATCTGTTCACCAAGATTCTAGCCATACAAGATCAGTGGCCAAATTTAGAGCATTATCACAATGATGAGTAGTCGCTTAACCCTTTGTCACTGTGACAAAGGGGGGGGGTAGGTAGCAAGGTAGGGGGAGGCCGCTTCTTCAGTTTTAGCACTTATTTCAGATTATTAGTGTTTTACTTGTGTTGGCTTGTTGATTATTGTTAGCAACGTGTAACGTAATTTCCATACTTATGAGGTGACTATTTTATATATCTTTTCTGTTGATATCATACTTATATTGTGTCGTATTTACTATAACTTGTTGTTATTGTATTGTTGTTTTCCGATGTCTATTCACCTGATACACACGTACATAATGTTAGTTGTCTGAATTAATCATTATGAACAAAAAAAAAGGCATAGCTTCTTTGAGAAAACTTGGTATTAGTTGTCCAATTATCTATCTTATGTCTTACCAGTAGATTTTAATATACACTGGTTTTATACCTATAATTCATTTGTTTCTAGCTACTAGGTGTGTTTTGTTACGAAATTGTCAAAGGGAAAGTTAAGCACCAAGTCGAGATTAGCACCGTGCACACCTTAGGCATGCAAGAGAACACTCGACGCTAATCATAGGAAGTTTTTGTATCATGCACACTTGAGGGAATGTTCGTGCGCCATTGTGACTCTGCCTCGTGCATGATACGTGCACGTGCTGCACATGTGCACTGATTCATATATTGCAGATCTCAGTTGTCTTAAACCTTTTTTTCCTCTACCATATAAATACTTTCTTATGTTTACCCTAACCACCATTCCTTGTATGAGAGTGTGCCGAGTAGTGTGTGCTTAGACGAGAGAAGTGATTCCTTATAAGAGAAAACTATATATCCTTTTGCGATTGATTTGTCATGTATTTTCTTATTCATAAACTCCTAAAACCCCTTTTAACACTTGTTCCATCCTAAGAGCCTTTGGAGTTCCAATGGTCGAATGGACATTGGATTTCTAATAGTATTTGAAAATTCATTGGAAACAAAACTTAATTGATGATAAGATCAAAAGAGTTTGATTCCATTACTAAAAGAAAATCTAAAGAATTCTTCGATAAGGTTCATGAATCAGGAATAAGTTGACTAATATTTAGCGTGCATGTGCCGCCTAGACTATAAATTGACTTTCTCACATTAGATTTGGCCTTACTAGTCAGAAAACCCCAAAAGACGTTTACTCAATAACTGCTTGATTCTTGAGATTTTCCTTCATCACCAATATGCGTTAAGTAATTTTCTATACTGCATTTATTACTTTTATTGGTGATCAATATTATGCTAAACAATTGATTTATATTTGCTGCATTTTGATCGCTCTTTACTTATATCGAGTATTCTAGTTTTGTAAGCTTTTGCATAGTCGTAGGATCAAAACTGTAGTCGTTGGAGATTCTTGATTTCTTTCACTACTATATGTTTAACTAAATTGAAGAGTGCAATTTATTATGTACTAGACGAGATGGCATTGTAACTCCACTGCATTGGAGATTTTGTACCTAGTGTTAGCCAATCCTAACCACAAAAAAAGCACAAGGTCTGCACATTTGATAGTCAACTGCCAGAGCAATAATTTTTGTACAGGGATATGAAACTAGAGAATTATTGTTGAGGCCTTCTGTTTACAATGCACTATATTGCTGAGTACAACATTAAATGGGCTACAACCATTGCATCATGCACGTGTAACAATATAGAAATATAGCATTGAATATTCAACTAAAAAGGTTAGTCTAAGATAACCATATTAGACTAAGAACATACAATATTGTTGCTTTGATTGATAAGCTAATGGAGGTAATGATTAGAAAAAGGATCAATATAGCATGCTACAAGAGAAGTAGCTGAAGGAGAGCCAGGGAAATAGAGAGGACTGGCTACAATTATCATCTAATAGAAATGGTAAGGTTAAGAATGAATTTGAACAATTACATATGAAAAGCTGAAAAAAATGTACTGCGTGTGAAGAGAAGTGAAGATAGAATTATAGTAATTAAGTAGCGCTTGGAGAAGAAAATCTAAATATCATTAGAGCATAAGCAACCTAATTAAGGTTTGGTGAACATTTGAAAAATATATTCTAGAAGGAATCAGGCAAGGTGATCCAAAGGATGCCACACAGGAACTTGATTTTTTAATCAGTGAGGATCTAAATGGCCAAGGTGAAAAAGATGCAGATGTGCGTAAAAATTTGCATGGAAGATATGGTCATGGAAAAGGAAATGAGGAAGGATATTTGGATTTTGTTTGGATTATGATCCCACTGTGGCTAACACATTATTCAAGGAGAGGCATCTGATCATGTATAAAAGTGGCCCATCCAATACTCATTGATATTTTACCCACTGAGGAAAAGAGAGTACTTGTATGGTAAGTACTACAAGAGTACTCGTCGGAAAAGCTTGACTATACAAAACTGTTTATTGGTTTTGGATATGCATCTTAATAACTTGAAGATCAAGAGGATAAATAACAATTAACCTTGAACTAAATGGTGGAACTTAAAGTTTAGCATATAAAGCCTCTTTATAAAGAAGATATTGAAGGAAGAAAATCGGGATGGTCTGGAAAGTAGTAACTAGATTTGCGGCATTATGGATGATTGTGTTCGAATAGGAACTCAACAGATTTTCGCAAAAGGTAGTGTACCATGCAAACAAGAAACTAGATGCTAGTGCAAGGAGGTCCCAGAGAGGAAACTAAGAAAGATAATTATAATGCATTGCGTAAATGCAGAGATGAAGAGAATTTTAAAGAGATAAATATGCTAAAGAACGTGAGGCTAAGTCTTAAAGCTCACCATTCCATAGAATTTCACTTCTCACAATTATTCCCATTAAGATCTCAAACAACTTCCAAAGAGAAACTTCTTGTCACCCTTTAAGTTCCACCATTCAATTTCAGGTAATTGTACCTTACTCTGTTATTCCATTCTAAAGGTACACATTCAAAACCAATATATAGAGTTGTCTTCAAACTTCTCCCTGAAATGGTTTACGATCCTTACAATATAAAGAAAAACATGCATGTGTTCATATACCCGCCAGTAAATTTCTTTCATGTAACATATTTGGCAATAGTGATTATACTCGCTTTGAGATAGATTGAGCATGAACCAAACAAATTAATAAGTACGATTTAAAGATGTGAAACATGGATACATATAAGCATGATGTTTTTGACATAATGATACTAATAAAGAGAGAATTGAGGAAGTACTCTAAAGTCCTCAACCAATCTAATACAGGCCTAATTGTTTCCATAAAAAAATAATTCAATAACAACAGACCTAATCATTTTTCCTTGTATTGACTATAATCATTTGACAAATAAGACGACTCATGAAATTTAATATAGAATACTTTGACTAATAAGTGTCTTCTTATTAAATGATATAATCCTTCCGAAATTCCAATTGAAATTCAAGCAGGAAATAACAGATGGATGTGAGATCAAAGTGAGGGATATGAAGAAACAAAAGGCTACTGCA
>JAOVVI020015043.1:0-11316 GCA_028571085.2 Nepenthes alata | reverse complement strand
ATACTGCACTCAAGTCCTCGGACCATATGTGCTCATGGCGATCACAAGAGTCATCTGGTGTTCTTTGGTCTCCAGGCGGTGACAACGACCTCGGACTTTTCTAAGTTCTCGGTCCTCACCGTGCACACCCCATATTCCCGGACGATACTGTGCACTCAGCCATGTCCGCGGGGGATTCCATACTAGTGTCACCAACTGGTAAATTCTAGCCTTCCATTTGGCCATCTGTGCGCTACGTCCACGCACTATGTCAGCGCGCCTTGGCTGTCCATCCGCCTTGGCTGTCCACTAGCCTTGTCTGTCCACGTGCCTTGGCTGTCCACTAGCCTTGGCTGTCCGCGCGCCTTGGCTATCCACTAGCCTTGGCTGTCTGCGCGCCCTGGCTGTCCTCGCGCCATGGATGTCCTCGCACCATGGATGTCCACGCGCCCTGGCTGTCCTCGCGCCATGGATGTCCGCGCGCCATGGATGTTCGCGCACCTTGGCTGTCCACGCGCCCTGGCTGTCCTCACGCCATGGATGTTCGCGCGTCCTCGCTGTCCTCGCGCCATGGATGTCCGTGCGCCCCGGCTGTCCGCGCGCCCCGACTGAGTCTGATGACAAACCAGTTTATTGGGTTTCCCACAATGGAGTGACCAACCCCAACATCTCCTCCAACTGTCACCTCCACCTCCAGCCCAGTTGTGACCCCTGATGCTCGCTCAGTTGCAACACCTGCCGTAGGTTTAGCTAGGGTGTCCGCCAACTGCTCCCCCCCACAAAAGTCCAACGTCAAGCAGGACCCCATACTATGCCAACATGGGTGCAAAAATTAGCTCGACTTCAACGCTGGTGGCACCAATTCTAAGAATCGACGCAAGAGCTACTTTGGTCACAGCGCCCTCAGCACCTCCAAAACTAGACACCTAACCCAATGAGGAGACAAAAGTAGAGCTCGCATCCTCGAAGTACTCTCGAATCATCAAACCCGTTGCAACGTAGCCTCATCCTCTTCAGAGGAAGAAGTGGACTCAGAAGATATGTCGCCAGAAGAGGAGTAACACTGCTTCGATGGCCGACCCAAAGACTCTTGAATGACCAATGTCCCTAGCTACCTATGGTCAGCAAACATCTCCATGGGACCGGCCCCCACATTGCTACGATGAAGGCATCGGCGGTCAACTAGTGTCCTCTCTTTCGGAGGATGGAGGTGTTGGCCAGGATCTCATCCACTAGAGGTTTTTCTTGAGGTTTCTCACTCTCTTCCAAAGGCTTGGTGATGCCAAGCTGAACCTTCCCCCACTCGTTAGAAACAACCCAGTCGGAAGGAATCGCCAAATAAAAGATATGGTCCTTCTAATGCTTGACTAAATCAGGATTCGCCCCTCTAAAGTTTAAACTAGGGAGAGGAGATAAGGAAATCCAATCGGCCTTCTTCGAGAACGTGAAGATCGCCCTCACTGATGTAGTGGTAAATTTGCATCCATGACAATGGGAGAAGACACAAATGGACATCGATGCCGAATGGCGTTGGGCATGAGCCTCGCCACAGGCAACCCTAAAGTTATGAGGATCACATATAGGTTCAACGGCATTGGGAAACGAAGTCCACCTCGCTGATGGATTTCATAGATAGTAATGAAACCGTCTGGTAGAGTATAGGTCCTTCCATCTTCATCAAGCAGTAGGAATGTCGTACTCCCTGGAATCCTAAATTGAGAAAGCAGCAACTGAACATCTTTAGCAATGAGAATCGATCGAGTCCTTCTGACGTTGTCGATAGCCATGGTTGGAAAGGTAGAAGAAGGAAATATGCGAAAAGAAGGGATGCTCGCAACGAATTGAAGACGAAGGCAAAGTGCGGGAATGACGAGAGGCTCGTAGTTTAAATAAGCGAAGGCCCTGGGCCAGAAACGACATCACAAGGAAGTCAAATGGCCGCCCTCATGATGGTAGCTACGTGTGTTGGCACCGCAAGGTGCCACGACACACTCCTTCCTGCCATTGTTCAAAACTGCCTGATCCTTGTTTCTCGCACGCCACCAATGATGTGAGTCAATCAAACCATCATGTCAACAATAAATACAGCACATAGACTCCGAAAGTGCCAGCACAGTCAGCCAAAACAGCCATCATGACAACATATGGTCTCACGAGGAGACCACTGACCAAAAGATATGGTGCTCGTCATGTGGTGTGACTCAAGACCCAGGCTAGCTTAACGACATTCTGCCCAACTGGCCTCCCAGTTGAGCATTCAGAACTGGCAATCGAGAAGCTAATCTTTAGTTAATTGAGCCACCGGGCACGCAATCCATCCGACGGCCAGATGCCATGTTACACATAGTGGTATGAAGACAATCAAATCATAAAGCAATACGAGAAAATAAAAAGACAAGATTCCAGACATACAAGAAGGAGGAAAATAATCAGTTGTGTCATTCATTAAATTATTTTACAATGTGTAAGGCTTACAGTACTAAAAGTACATAGTAGAAGAAAATATATAGAGCGAAAAACCGATGGCGTTCACCTAAAAACTCAATCAGAGAATGCACGTGTAGGGAGGACATCCACAGGTGAATCACCACACGGATAGTGTCTGCCTACCCATGGAATGCACCCGACTAGAAACCAGGGCCACAAGAGGCAGGTGGGAGGCAATTCTCTAAATGAGAAACAAAACACATCCGCTAATATCAGAGAAGCATCCCACTTGGAGACTCCACCTTTAGTAAGCTCTGGTGACGATCTCCAAAGAAGAGATCGAGGCAAGGCCACTTCCCAAAAACTGAGAAAATCTCAAAAAATGCTTGTCCCAAGGAATCCCTTCGAAAGAGGATATCCAAATACCAGTCGGAGGAGAAAATAAAGAAAGGGACCCTACCACCAAGTTGCTAAGCATGGCGGCACGAGAACAGCAGGAGTAGGGTACGGGCGGCACAAGAACAACCAGAACAATGGGAACATTGTAAGTGCCAAGTGCATCTTCAATTCTTCTACACTCCATCCTATCCCGGCACGAGGCATTAGGAGGCCCATGGCATCTTTGAACTCCCACATCACTTAGCTAGTATGGAGGTGAACATTGAAGCAAAGAGCAAAAGGCCCCTCCATTTATAACTGTAGCAGAAAGATGGCAAGCTTTCGGTGATGGGATGCTTCCACCAGTTACCGACAAGGAATTGACGTTAGACCTCGCTTCAAAACAAAATCCTCCCAAACAAAGTATTGAATCTCTGCACCTTCGTACCGAAGGTTGCAAAGCACTTGGGGAATGGACATAGCTCTCGGAAACAGGTGGCTGAAACATGTCAGGAAGAGATGCATGAGCAGGCTCAGTAGGCAACGTCCCATTATCTGACATGTCAAAGAACAAAGAGGCCCAGCTCCCTTGCATGGAGAGCCAGCAATGGGTCCTATCACAGTGCGGGCTGATTGAGTCACGATGCTGACCGATCTGACTGCCAGCCCACTAGACAGCGAAGCCCAACGTGAAGTAAGGTCTAGAAACCATCCAACCTACCCATCTGCTATGAATAGGCTCAGGAAGAAACAGCGAGCCAAGGTCAAGGAATAGTCTCTACAGCTCAACCAATTACTACAAAGTCCACACTCCATCTCAGTGATGACATTCTAATAGCACAGAAGACGCTAGCGTAACAGGTTCCAACCAATGGTGATGGCGGTCAACCACAGGGAACCATCGTGCCTGCTGACCAACGACATCCCAACCAACCTGCACGAGAAGTAGCTTGCCGTGTTGGCTACCATCAGTTGTTGTCATGTTGCCACCACAAAATGACATCTGATATGGTGGCTCCCGTCAATGTCCCAATAATTGGCAAATCCTAGTAGAACACATGTTACCAGTCTTGGCGCCAAAGCATTCCTCATGAAAAATTATAAATTTTCTCTCCCTCCACAAAATGGGAGATCAAACAATTCTTGGCTAAGGCTACCCTCGAGTGAGAGACAAGAGCCCGAAGAGAACAAAGCACCCTCTATCTCCATCTTTAGTAAGCCACTTACTAAATACCTCCCAGTGAGCCACCGATCGCATGCAACCAAACGAAACCAAATCCTTCATATCTCTAAGCCGCTCCCCATCAAGCGCATAATAAGAGCTCAGTCATCCTCTCACTTTCCTTGCATACATGAATCATTATATTCTCTCACATCCTCCTTATATTTTTCTTTTTTTAGAAAGATTTTTTACTTGAGTATCAAAGGATAAATCGGGGAGTGAGTCCTATTAATTCTCTGATATTTTATTTATAATTTATGGTGTGTAAGTTTCAGGTTAATAGAAATGGAGACCGAATCTATTTCAATTCGACTCGTAGTGGAAGATCGAGTGGCCTCCTAATCCGTACCATAATCCGAATTTTATAACGCATCAACAATAATACAAATTAGAGAAGAAAATCTGAATCGAAACCATAATTTGTATATATCTCTTCTTGAATAAAAATGTAAGCATTCAAAATGGGGAAAAGAAAATTCCTACTAAGCATGAATAGAATGATGTGATTTAAAAAATGTTGAAACATTACTATGCAATTTTCTCAAATCTGAAAAATATTAGCATATAACACAACATGAGAGAGAGAGAGAGAGGGGGGGTCACCCATTTGCCTCCCAAGGGTCGGGTCGGGTAGATTGGGTAGGGTCATGTGTGAAGTGTGAAGGAGTGGCGGTGTGTGGAGATCAAAAGAAGAAGCTCACGTTCACTAATGATGATGACTCTGGCTAAGCGTGGTAATCTCTGTGTTGGGCTGTTTGTTCGCGTACGCCGCTATAAGTGCGCCGAGGCGTATCATTTCACTGCCATTGCCAACTAATATACAAGAACCGCACTCCCTCCAATCCAGCACTCAAAACTCTCTCTCCTCCTCCTCCTCCTCCTCCCTATTCCTCCTCAATTGCAGAAGAATTTCTCTCTCTCTCACTGCTCTTTTCTCCTTCTTCTGTTAATCAAATGCAGCTTTGGGAAGTTTAATGTCTTCCATTCCACTACGCAACACAGTCACTGAGAAGGAGAGGACTGCCTTCACAGCCACTCATCAGTCCTTTCCTTTTTGGTCGATTTTCTTCCACTTTTTCCGCTTTGTCATATCTTAATATATTACTACCGCTACTTCTCAAGGTTAATAATCTCGCTTTCTTTACTGCCATTTTGTCCTGACTCATTTTTCCCCCTTATCAGTGCTACGAACTACTAATGGTCAATAATTATAGCAATTTTTCCACATCTTTAAAATTTGGATCGATGCATGAATGTGTATTAAATTTCATCAATTTCAAGTTTCTCTAAGAATAATCCTCGCTCTCTAATGCTCGTGGCATTCTTTGCAGCTGAATCGCAAAACTTTTTGTGCGCTAGTTAGGAGGATTGCCAGATGAATACCAGAGCCAGGACTAGACTCTACTCGATGGGAACTCCAACGAAGAATGATAAAGTACTCAATTTACTTATTCGATGTTAAAACGACGGTGAAATACTTGTTTTCCTCTGGTATTTCTTTTTCACTTTGAAGAAAAATGTTCGAGACACTGGTTTCAGTGAAAGATTGAGAATTTAAACATTGGACCGTTTTCATGAAATGATCAATTGATTTCTGATTTTCGTCCATATACAGGAGTTTTTGATAGTTTGTACACCTCTCCTTTTTTCATAAGTTGCTATTGCCGTACCCTTCCCTGAATTTTTTGCTGCAGAGTACTTGAGGATTACTCTAAGTTTTCTTTTTCACCCAATACTTCCTTCTTTTCCTTTACCTTTAAATTTCTGATCACAGGCTACCAAAAGCCTGGTAGCGTGCTTTGATATTTATTTCTCAATGTGTTGTTTTTTGTCACTTTAATCTGAGAATCTATTCTTTCCTTGGGAAGCTGACTGTCAGTATAACCCACTCAATTTGACAGCCTCTGTTGGAACTTTGCAGGAGAAGCTGGAAATCCAGAGGAGTAAGCTAATGGAAGCTGCTGATAAACCTACCCGTATCATTCGACGAGTCTCTAGTAGAGAGAGAAAATTGGCTCTCATGCAAGATGTATATGATTTTCCTCTCTGTGGGCTTTGGGTTCAATTTTTTTTTTTCTCACTCAATTGCTGTTTGTAATATTGTGCGGCTTTATAGGTTGACACGCTGAAGAAGAAGCTTAGGCATGAAGAGAACGTTCATAGAGCTTTGGAGAGAGCTTTCACTAGGCCACTGGGGACATTGCCTCGTCTCCCCCCGTACCTTCCTCCTTATGTTAGTATCTCTAAACTAAAATATGTATTGTTTGTCTATTAACCATTCTGTTGTTTTTTTAAATAATAAATTCGGTGAATAGTTTGATCAGAATGGAAATTTCGTTGTTAAGAAACAGGCCGTTGATTTTGGTAAATTGAATCAGAAAATTGGCATGGAGGGGAAATGGAATAGATGGCAATTGAACTTCGAAGACTTTAACAATTTCAAAAATTTGGAATTGATGACTCAAGAGTAACCTTGTGGCTGGCTATCCAACTTTATAATGAAATGGGTTAAATTGCCATCAACTTCCCTCTCCTCGTCTTGCCTATAAAAAAAGATGAAAATCTGGGTTTTGATGCTTGAGCTTGATTTCATCAGACTCTGGAACTTCTAGCTGAAGTGGCTGTTTTGGAAGAAGAGATCGCTAAACTTGAAGAGCTGGTTGAGCTTTTCAAACAAGGCTTATATGAAGAAACAGTGTGCATTTCATCATTTACGAGGAATTCAACTGATTTCCATGACGCTATTGTTTATGCAATGACAAGCACAAAAATGGGAGAACCGACCAATTCAGCTCAAGCTAACGGCAATTCACCGAAGTCCACCGTGACGCCTCATGCTGGTAACACCCTAATGTCAATCAACCTATTATTAATTTCTTGCACTTCACAGAAGCAAGAAAGAAATGGTGAATTCAACAACCAAAGATTTTTACTTTCTACAGAAGATGAAAGAGGAACAGAAAATCTAGAATGTACTACTATTGCTTCAAAGAACAGGCAGCATTCACCAAAATCGCAGGCAGTGCGAACGCTGGTGAAGAGACCTCCTACTGAAAGTAAAACAATCGAGAAGCCTTTAGATCCTCAGAAGTTACAGGTCTGTTTAAATACTAAAATGAACACAACCTCGATTGAAAGTGCAGAGCTGTGATCATTAGTTTTCTAAATGTTCAGCTAGAATGCAGAAAGGACAACCAAAAAGATGCGGTAGTTACAAAACCGATCCTTCAGGATGAAAGAAGATTAGGAGATGACAACCCAAACATTATATCGGAGAGCATTTTGAAGTGCTTAATGAGTATTTTCTTGAGAATGAAGAGATTAAAGAGCAAAAGTGTAGCAGAAGAATTGCCTTCACTATCATCATTATCCTCTCATCCTAATACTGAGGAAGAAGAGAGTCGAGATCCTTATGGTATTTGTTCGGAATTCGGAAAGAGAGATACAAGTCCATATAAAAATTTTTGCTCAATTGATGCCAGATCAATCCATCCAAACCGATCAGCAAGTTTTTTGTTTTTAGTTCGTAGGCTGAAGTAAGCTTCTTTCCTTAATCAATTAGACAATTTGAATTCCTAAACATTTCTTTCAGTTCTTGGGGGGTGGGGTGTACAAGCGCTCGAAGTCATTGATGATTTTGCTTGCTTTTATCTCTTTGAATTTTCAGAATTCTCCTTGGAAAACTTGCCTCCATCAAGCTGCAAAGCCTCAGTCATCAGGAAAAGCTTGCTTTCTGGATTAACATTTATAATTCTTGCATGATGAATGTACGAATTGGGTTCTTATATGACTATATATTGTTTTGTTCCAACAATTGCACTTTGATATAGCCGATTCCTCTTGCCATTTGTATTTTCCTTTTTTCTTATTTTTACGGGTTTCTTTACAAATCCAAAGCATAGTTTATCGAATCTATTGTGACTGTCTCTTAATTCAAAATCAAAGTGCTATTTGCTTCAGGGATACCTTGAACATGGAATACCCGGGACTCCTGAAATGGTAGTTGCATTGATGCAGAAGGTAATAATGTCATTTCATTCTGCTTTATTTGTTCCTGCCTTGAAGTTAGGAACAACCATCTGTACTTAGTTTCTTACATTGTCACAGTTGGGGACTTCCAGTTCTCCATTATGTTTTTTTCTGCTGTGAGTAACACAGCTAAACTTATCAGAGTGTTCTACCAGAGCATAATTGATGATTGTGTATTTCAATGTGCCTAAAACAATTCATGGAAATTTGAATCCATTCCCCAGGCAGCAATAAATGTTGGGGGGCACCTGCTAAATGCCACAACAATTGAACATTTCATACTGCGGTTACCTTATCACTCTAAATATGTAAGTGCAGTCATTTTCACCGTAGCTCTATTGTGATTATGTATTAAAATCCTCTGCAAATATCTGACATATTTACTTCTTGGCAGACCTTCTCAGAAGGTGCAAAAAACGATGGGATGACTGCACGAAGCATCTTCGGATTAGAGTTATCTGAGCCCTTGGTTACGTTTGCACTCTCTTGCGGAAGCTGGTCCTCTCCTGCTGTAAGCTTCTGAAGAAGAGCTAGAATCTTCCTATCACCAATCTTTGTGGCAAAATGAATCAGAGCGAATTAATTCGACTGTTTGGGACCTGAACTTATCGAGTGCATTGATATTTCAAAGATCCGTAGCAATGAACCAGTGCACGGGTTGTTTTCCTTGTGCCTAGTCAATGACCTTTTTCCTTCTACTGTAAATTGTAAATTGCTGGGGTGTTGAAGAAGTCATTTAAGGTGTCAGCATGATTTTGGCAGTGAGCCAATGTTCTTTTGACTCCATAATTCTCATATTCTTGTTAAGCCCCATGGAATTCCAAATTCTTGTGACCTCAAATTAGGCGGATGCCATTGCTAATTGCCGGTATCAAATGCAGGTGAGGGTTTACAGTGCATCTCGAGTTGAGACCGAGCTAGAAGTAGCAAAGAGAGAGTTTCTGCAGGTAGCAGTTGGTATTTCAACGGCTAAGAAGCTCTTGATCCCGAAACTGTTGGATTGGTACCTACTTGACTTTGGGAAGGACTTGGAATCGTTGCTGGATTGGATTTGCCTTCAATTGCCCGTCGAACTTAGAAAGGAAGCTATCAAGTGCCTTGCGAGAGGAAAGCACGAGCCTCTGTCACATCGTGTCCAGGTGATGCCATACGATTTCCGCTTTAGGTATCTTCTTCGAACGTAAGTCGATATTTGACTTAATATCTCTTTGGGATCTGCCTTAGCCATAGCCTTAGCCTTGGGGAATTCAAGATTATGGACGTGTCCACAACCATACAAATAACTAAAAGTAAATGTTAAAAAAAGGCAACTTATTTGCCCTTTGTAAATGACTGAGAGGGACGTTTAGGCCGCAGAAGGAGGTTTTGGGTGCATCATTACTCCGTTGCCTTCGTCCTCCACGAAGAGCACACATGGAAAGAAGTACTTGTTTATGTGAACAATATCAGCTCTTATCTGTAAGAGTCTGGTGTTATTGTCAGCAGTTACCATCTGACAGGCGATGAATGCGATCCCTTTTTAATTTTATTTCAAGTTGTTATCCAGCTGCCTGAAAGGGACAACACGATATAACCAAGGCATTAGTCAACCGTATAGACGATGAAATTGCATATGCTCTTCATCCAAAACACTCTTTTTTTCTTTTTCTTTTTTTTTCTTTTTTTAGGGTGGGCGCATTGACAAACCTTCAATCTCTGCGTGGCCTGATTCGGAAAACCCACTTCCCAAATTCTCTGGAGAACCAAAAAGGAGAGCTTATTTTCTAATTTTTTTTAAAACAAGAACAATTTAATGGATTATTTTTAGAGATTACTTCCACAAATTAAAAATTTCATATTTATATAATCAAGTTTGTTAATGTATGTCTATTGCAATGATTTAGTGAAGTAAACTTAAATTCTTATCAAATAATTATTACCTGTGATATCAGATAAATTGTTATAATTATTATATTTTCTTCCTATCATATCATTTATTTGTTAATGAAAATCCATGAATTTATAATTTATATTATGTTCTTGAATTTGTCTATACTTCATAATTATTTTGCCTTTTATGCGTAAATTTAGTTTAGTAATTATTAAATAATTATAATTTTTATTAAAAGTATATAATTTATGATTTATAATGTTAATTAAATTTATACTTTCGGTTAGTCAAGTTTCATCTGAATTTTCGATGCATAATTTTTTGCTATATATTCTATTTATTACTTTTTTAAAAAAAGTAAATAAATTCAGATTGGGGAATTCTACTTCTGTTGAGGAGAAGCAAAATCCTATTTTTTTCATCTATACCATCAAATTTAAAAAAATTAACAGTTAAAATTTAAATATTATATAATAACATATAAATAATTATTTTTATTAAATTTTTTTTAGTATTTAACTTAATATTTAATAGATATTAATATTATAAAAAATTTTAAAAATATAATAATATTTAATATTTTTTATTTTTTAAATCTTAACTATAGTTTTATAAAAAGAAGTAAGATCCTACTTCTCATTGAAAGAAGCAGGATCCCTGTTATTACCAAATCCAGTGTTAACAACCCATAAAATATGACGATGAATGAATTTATGACCATTAATTATATTTAAATTATATACAAACAAAAATGGAAAATGGAGGATATAACCTCATTTTGAGTGTTAGTAGGAGAAGACCACCCTTTCTCCAAACATAGCTATGCACCTTCATCCAACGAATTTACGCAGGCTTTTAGATAAATCTTTTAGTGGATATAATTATTTTTCCTAAAATGTAATGGAATTGACAAAGGCCGGCTCGTAGTCTTTTTGAAATAATTAGGTCAATAATCAGGACAGTCTCTGATACCAATTAAAAAAAATAATTAATTCTAAATAATTATAATTTATATATTTTATAATACAAAATCATAAATTTTATAAATGTTCAATACATATAAACAAATATTTACTTTTAGATATTAGCAAGGTAAACACAAATCCTACTCATTTATAATCTCCGTATTAACTATAAATGAAGTATGAAAATTTAGTTGATATAAGAATTCGTAATAGAGAGAAGCCTCAATAATCAACCAGTTTTAATTAAAATTATTTGTATTTTTCAAGCCAATCAAAATGAATCTACTCTAAAATATTAATTTATAAATTAGGTAGTATAAATGTACTAATTCTTAGCTAACTTACTCCTCATAAGTGACCACTATTGAATAACGGATGCAGATTCTTTTTGATCTTTTCACAGACTTTATTTCATTGTTTTAAAGACCTACAACACTTTTGAAACT
>JAOVVI020015042.1:0-11316 GCA_028571085.2 Nepenthes alata | reverse complement strand
TGGAATTGTTGAGGCATCTAGTGAGTTTAGTTCTGCATTTAGATCTAAATTTCTGATATGAATGTTGGTGGGGTTAAGGACAGTCGAGTTGGACTTGCGAATTTGGATCTAGTTTCCGTCCGGACAACACAAGCCCGACAGTAATGAAATACACACATGCACGATAGAGAAATATGAGAGAAGAAGAATACAGAAAATTTTTACGTGAAAAATTCTTTTCAACTAAGAAAAAAATTATTGGACATTCAATCCATAAATAATTCTACTATATGAGTTTTTAGTTATAGAAACCCTTAGTTACACAAATCCAAGGAGAAGAGAGTAGAGATAAATAGTATAATTTCACTCACAATTTTTCTCTTCACAGAAACTCTCACACACATTCTTATTTCAATACAGCATACATATATATACTGTTTGGCAGCCACCTTCAAAGGTGTTGCGTGCATGTTATAACCTGTCACCATCAACAATATAAAGCTATTCTACAAGTTATCATACTTTACAGAGACGACGCCTACTCTGCAGAGATTGCGTATATTCTGTAGAGATTTCACATGCTCTGCAAAAGTTAATTTTCAGAGTTAATGTCCTCAATCGTTTTTAGTTCCCTTGTTTTTGTCTAGTGTCACCGGCCTTTATCAGAGACATTGGCCCTTAACAAGTCCTCATGCCTTTCTGCGCCCAGGTCCTCGGGCTAAACTGTGCACAAGTCCTTGGGCTATACTGCTTTATCCTGTGGATGGTCAACTATCCGTTGACCAATTTCTTCTCACAACCAGTCAATATCCCATTGGCCAACTTTTTCACATAACCGGTTAACATCCCATTGACCGATTTCTGCTTCTTGGTCGTCTCACACGGGAGTGACCTTTTATTCCAACAAACTTTTTCTCATGATCGTGGGGGAACCAAAATCAATAAACCAGTCATACTGCAACATGTTTCAAGTTTTTCCTTTGGCAGAATTTTGGTCTTCATATCTGACCCATTCTCCTCCGTTCGGACTTTTTTAAGCAACAACAATCCAGTTTCAGTAATATCTTTCATCCAATGATATCGAATATCAATATGTTTTGATCTCGAGTAGAATGGGGAGTTACTACAAAAATGTATAGCACTTTGGTTATCACAAAGCACTACGTACTTGTCTTTCTTAAAACCCAGTTCTTGGATGAACTTTTTCATCCACAGCACTTCTTTGCTAGCCTCAGTTATTACAATGAATTCTACCTCAATCATTGAGAGAGTAACACTTTTACAACTTTGATTACTAGGAAACTGCTCGTCCAACAAACTTGACCAAATATCATGATATGGACTTTCTAAAGTCAATATCACCTACCATGTTAGCATCCGTGTATCCGACCAGGTAAGGCTTATTATTTTCAAAGCACAGACACAACTTAAAAGTCCCTCAGAGATATCTCATTATCTATTTCACTATAGACCAGTTCTCCCTTCCTAGATTCAACAGGAATCGACTGATCATGCCGACAATATGTGCAATGTTCGGCCTTGTGCATACTACCGCGTACATCAAGTTACCTACGACTGAAGAGTAGATATGGTAGCTTTTTCAACATCCGAGGTTAGACACTACCCACTACTCAATCTGAAGTGACTTGTCAACGGTGTGTTTACTGGTTTGGACTTGTCCATATTAAAGTTTTGGAGCACCTTCTCGATGTAACTTTCTTGAAACAGCCATAATTGCTTGTTCTTAGGGTCCAGAGATATCTGGATACCCAGAATCTGATTTGCTGGCCCCAAGTCCTTCATAGCAAAGGACTGCCCAAGCTGCTATTTCAATTCCTTTATCCGGACTTTGTTTCGCCTAATTCTTAGCATATTGTCCACGTAGAGGAAGAAAATGACGAAATCGCCCTTGGAGAATTTCTACACAAAGACATAGTGGCCTGAAATAGTCTTTCGGTATCCTTGATCGATCATTACAGACTCAAACTTCTTGTACCACTGTCTTGGAATATGTTTCTGTTCGTACAGGCTTTTTCTTAAATGACATACCAAATATTCATTCTCCTTAATCTTGAATCCTTCTGGTTACTCCATGTAAATTTCTTTCTCAAGGTTACCATGGAGAAAAGTCGTCTGGACATCTAATTGCTCCACCTCTAAGTTCATAGTAGCAACCAAACCAAGTACCACCCTTATAGAGAACATTTTTACAATTGAGGCAAATATTTTATCGAAAATGACCCCCTTCTACTAGTTAAATCCTTCTACCACCAGTCTTGTATGGTACCTTGGTTTTGAGGTATTTTTATCTGTCTTTAAACGAAATACTCACTTATTCTTCAGGGCTTGCTTCCCCTTTGACAATTCAGTCAACTCAAATATATGGTTCTCATGCAGTGAACCAATCTCTTCCTATATGACTTCCATCCATTTATCCTTATACTCATTCTTCACCGTCTCTTCAAAGGTTTCGAGCTCACCTCCATCAATGAGTAGAACGTACTCATTGGATGACAGACGGAAGGACGGTCGTCTGTTCCTTACAAATCGACGGACAATAACTTCATGGGCTGGTTGAGAAGTAACATCATTCACGTTTTCATTAGATGTTATAGTTTCTTCTTTACCATTCATCTTGGTCACACCTGGACACTTCTTGCAAAGAGATACCGGTCAGATAATATTAGTAATAATTTTATCCATCCAACCGATGTCAGATAATGCTTTCTTCTCTTCACCAATATTTTCAATGGTATCGCTTTCAATAAAGACTACATCCCTTGACTGGATAATCTTTTTTTTTGTTGGGTCATAAAGTTTGAATTTCAGGTTATCTTTCTTGTAGCCCAAAAAGATGTATTAAATCGTATTTGGCTCTAATTTGGTCCTTTCATTATTGAAAATGTGTGTACAAAAGCCTTACTCCAAATGCTCGAAGATGGTCGTAAGTTGGCTCCTTTCTAAACCATATTTTTTCGGTACTTCTCCGTTTAATGGTTTACTGAGCGACCTATTGATGATATAGACCGCCATCCTTAGACCTTCTGCCTAAAAGGATCATTGGAGCTTTATTTCTGAGAAAAAGCACCTAATCTTTTTCAATAACGTGCGATTCATCCGTTTAGCCACTCCATTCAACTGTGGTATTTTTGATAGAGTCTTTTGATATCGAATGCCATACTTTCAGCAATAGGTATCAAATATCCCAATATAGTCGCTACCATTATCACTTCTGCCACTCTTTGGTTTCCTTCCTATCTGTCGTTCAACCAGAGATTGAAAATATTCAAAATTTTTGAGGACTTAATCCCTAGACTTAAGTCGGTAAACCCACAACTTTCTCGAATAATTATTTATGAATGATACAAAATATTGTGCCCCCTTGAATAATTTTTTCTTGAATGGTCCACATACATCGATATGCACCAGATTGAGTAGATCAATTTTCTTAGTGGACAAGTTTCCTTGAAATGAGACTTGTTACTGCTTCTCTGCCATATAATGAGGATACATCCTTAGCTCATCTTCCTTTATATCTAGTATGAGGCCCTTCTTGGCCTATTGGGATAAAATGTCACTTCTGTGTGGGACGACCAAGCAGCAGAAGTTGGTCAACATCATGTTGACTGGCTTCTCCTCACAGCCGGTCAACGTGATGTTGACCGAATTCTGCTGCTTGGTTGTCTCACACAAGAGTGACATTTTATCCCAACAGGGAAGAGGTAGGTGGGAGGGGAGGATATGCACGGAATGGATTGTGTCACAGTGTCTGATTTGCACTTAATTGACACACATATACTATTTTTTTATAAATAGGCTATTTGGAGGATTTTAGGTCATTCTGAACCAATTTTGAAGATAATAGAGAAAAAGAGAAGAAAGAGAAAAAATTAAAAATTAAAAAAAATGAAGATATCTCTGGATAAAATTAAGTAAAAATAAGTGAATTCAAGCCCATCTTTTCTTTGTTATTCATTTTTGATTTCTTGGAGTGTTTTTGTCCCTAATACTCATATATGTCTTATTTTCATGCTTAAAATGATTAAACTTTGCATGCATATTGTTGCGTCCTGGGCCCGCGGTTTCCATTTTTTAAAACTTTTATAAAATACATGTCATAAACCTAATGTACATTATGTTTAAATACTGAATTTTTGCAATAATATTCATACATATTTTTAAATCCTATTTAATGCCCTTACGTGTATTCAATTTTTAAATATATGCTTTCGTATGGCTTAAATTATGATATAATTATTTATGCATGTTTTATATCTAAAAAAAATTAATAAAATTATATTAATCATGTTGCTTTTTTGTAATTTTTACAATAATAACTTCTGCATGTTCAGGTTTTACTAATGCTATATATTTGAAGGAACATGAATGAAAACTCTACATAAATATTGATAATAAGAGTATTTTCTATGATATAAAAAATCTAAGAAATGTTTATATTTAATTAGAGTTTTCAGTCTAATAAAATATTAATTATTATAGAAAATTAACACAATATATTTAAATATAATTTAATATATTATTAGTAAATCAAAGATTAAACCTATTATCTATAGGTTAAAAAAGTAGTATACAATCCTATCTACAGGGTTATGTGTAGACAATTGATTAGAAATTTTCTTTAGCATGAATTATTGATATTTTAGATTTTTAATTATGTCATCATCTAGCATGTTTTGTTAATGTATACACCTGCATATGAAATTATGTATACTTACCGAGCAATTATAAAGGAGGCTTAAAGATTTTGTTTAATATAAACTATATTCATATTTGTATTTAATTTTGTTGCGTACCGGATTTTGGGGTCCGAGCAACAAAAATGATGGGTGTAAGGTGAGTGAGTAAGAACGAAAGAGAAGAGGGATTTGCACACGGATTTTACGTGGAAACTTTCTCTTTAATGAGGAGGGAAAACCACGAGGCCAGGCCTAGAATATTTCACTATGAGCGTTTTTTACAAGGGACCAGTGTTGTGGCCGAGCGCTTCGAATTACAGAGATATAAAGACAGTGGCCGAGCGCTTCGAATTACAGAGATATAAAGACAGTGGCCGAGCGTTTTTGTTCTTTGGAGATTTCGTCAGAGCTTTCCCTTTGTAAGCGTAAAAATGTCGAAGGTCAAGATCAGGAAGAAGATCCTTCTCCCTGAGGCCCAGGGAGAGTATTTATAGGCGAGAATAGAGCCGTTGGCCACTGGGTGCCAGGCTGGCTTTCTCTCACCTAACACGCTTCTGTGGTGTCAGGTGCGTCAGTGTACGAAAGGCACGTTTCGCCGTTTTGCCAGAAATGTCAGACGGCGGTGGCAGACTGGCAGTGGTAGTGCGTTGCAGGTTTTATGCGTGTTGCAGAAGTTTGTTAGCTGAGCTGGCAATCTCGGACGTTTCGGAGAGTCCTCGTGCTCCATAGGAATTTTACCTCTCGGGTGAGTCCTCGTGCCTTTGCTGGGTCCGCGGACTTTGTGACGCGCTATGCTGGTTCTCGGATAACTGAGCTTTTGCTGCGGTCGTGCTTATCCCTTCGCAAAATTCTCTCGGACTCATCATGGATATTTCCGAGCGCTAATGCCTCGGGCTTCTCGGGTCAAGTATTTACCCGTTGGATCGAGGACCCTGAGTACTGGACCCAACATTTTTACTGTCTGCTTTTTGGTACAGATTTATGACACTACTGATGCTCAAGTATTATAATAGTTTCCCTAGTATAAAATCACATATGAAAATTAGTACAAATAACACATTTATTTTAGAGTGTGGTATAGCAGGGGAAAAGAAATGTCAGAAGGAAGGAATTAATATTTCATTCACACAAAAAGTTCAACTAAGCTTTGCATGCCCCTCTATCTAGTTCAGAATATTCCTATCAATTTGGTTTTTTATTTGTTCTCACTTATATTTTTGGAAGTTTATAGTAATTGGGATTATATATTCAAAGTTTGAGCTTCGATAGTTTAATATAACCAAAATTATGATTGTAGAATCCTTTAAACTCTCAAGTTTTGATGAGGGCAGCTAAAGCAATTCAGCCCAAAGAAGCAACCGGTCCATCCCAGCCTAAAGAAGCAATCGGCACAAAAGGAATCGCAGCTTAATAATTCAATGGACGGTTAACTCCCCAATTGATCAGAGAAAGTCTTCAAGCGGCCCGATGCGGCCCACGAATCCTCTCTCACGCACAACGATCATCTGCCCTAATTGACACGATGTAGGGAATCTCTCCATATGGTAATCTCCTCTGTATCGGAACCTCCTAAATCAGTACATATCCCAAAAGAAAAATTCTCAAATCAGCACACAACTCACGGCAGGAGTTTTAACATTCACGACGTGTGACATTTCCATTGGGGAAGAAATCATCATTCTCGACCGTTGCAACATTGTATGGCGCCTACACCCTCACGATAGATGAAAAAGATCCCCTCAGACGGTTGGTAGCCCGCCTTATTACCTAAGAAAGGTAGCAAAATCCGATGGCTATAAAATACCCTAGGGATGCATTCCAAATACATATTCTCTTGAATACTCAAACTCTCACAAGCAATCAATTTCGCAAACACCCCATTGCTAATCTCCTCCCACTGCTCGTTCCTAGCAAACCCAATGGTCAAAAAAGTTACTCTCCATGAGCGCACTATGACTTAAGCCACTTCATGAAGAGTGCACCTCTGAACGATTCTGAAAAATTTACTTCCTAGTATTCATTCTAGCATACTCTATTTTTACTTTCATCATCTTAGAAGAAATATTACTGACTTGAGTGATAGAGGATAAATCGATGGGCGAGTCCCATCGTCTTCTTCTCATTTCTCATCTTCTGTTATGGTGTGCAAGATCCTAGGCGTGCAGGATAGAGACCGGATCCAACCTCAACACCAGCTCGAGGAGTAGTTGAATCCGAATTCATTGAAGACTCAAATCCAACATGCATCATTGGCGCCGTCTGTGAGACCAAGGCCTCATTGTCGGTAGCTATCCACATGAAAAGGGTTGACCAAAATGACCACCCGTACGAAAATGAGAGACCAAAGCGGTCCAAGCACCATAACTCAAGATGGAAACACCAGAGAGCAAGAACCGCCTTAGCTCAAAGCCGGCAGACAGAGCAGCAAGCTTCCCGGCAATGTTGAGCCCCCGCACAATTTCACCACTCAACGAGGAGGATGATGCGAAGAAACATTGAAAGCTCCCGGTTTATAGTGCATGGGGAAGAAAACAGAACGCTAAACTCTAAATGCCAAGGAGCCACCAACCTGGTGAATCTGCAAAGAATCTAGGAATAGAGGAATTACGTCAAAAACAGTGAAAAAGAAAATCTAAGTCGGACTTAAAAAGACAACACGGTCCATCAAGTCTCATCATAAACATGTCGATGGCCAAAAATTCGAGCCACCAGCATAGGAGGCTAGTGATGGGGCAGCTAAAGCGGTCCTGCCCAAAGAAACAACCAGCCGAGAAGGAATCGCTACCCAATAGTTGAAAGGACGGTCAATGACCCAATTGACTGGAGAAAGTCTTCAAGCAGTTGGATGCGGCCGAAGTTAGAGGAGGCCGACAAGTCCTCTCCCATGCACAATGATCATTTGCCCTAATTGGACACGATGTATGGAATCTCCTCAAATGGCAATATCTTCTATAACGGAATCCCCCAAATTGATACACATATCGGAAGGGAAGCCCTCAAATGAGGGTGCGACTCAGCAAAAATTTCAATATTCACGACGTGCGACATCTCCATGGGAGGAGAAATCATCCTTCTCGATCGTTGCAACCCTGAATGGAGCTTGCACCCTCACAATAGATAAAACAATCCCCTCAAATGATTAATAGCCCGCCTTGCCACCCAATGAAGGTGGCAAAGCCCGACAACTATAAAAGGCCTTGGGGACATACTCCAAAGACATTCTCTCTTGAATATTCAAACTCTCACAAGCAATCCATTTCACAAACACCCTATTACTAATATCCTTCCGACTGCTTGTTCCTAGCGAGCCCAGTGGTCAGAGAAGCCGCTCACTATGAGCACACTACGACTTAAGCCACTCCACGACGAGTCCAATTCCAAACGATCTCACAAATCCCCTTCCCAATATTCATTTTAGCACACTTTATTTTTACCTTCATCATCTTAAAAGATAGATTACTGATTTAAACGTGAGAGGATAAATCGAAAAGCGAGTCTCATCATTTTCTTCTAATTTCTCGTCTTCTATATTGGTGTGTAGGATCCTAAGCACGTAGGGCGGAGACTGGACCGAGCCTCAATATCAGCCCGAAGAGTAGTTAAACCTGAACCCATCCAAAACTCGAATCCAGAGCATATCAAGTTTCATATTTTTTATCTTCGGTTTCAAAATTTTTTTCACGTAAAAACTGCTCGTATTTATACAGAATGATTGGGAAGATACTTCTGCTCTATGTTTTATTTTTTTTGTTAAATTTACAATATATAGATAAATTAGTACGTGATTTAAAATAATTGAATCTTGACTATTTATTTTTAGTTCAATAGATGAGTAATAATAAAAATAGAGTTTATATCTCACTAAGTAAGATCAACTATATGAATATATTTTTACATTCTATTTGATGTAGTATAATACTTTTAAAAAAATAAAAGTATTTTTAATTTGCTTTTTCATCACACTACTCAAAATTTCTATATAAATTTGTTATTATCGCTGCATTTCGCACCAATTGAGATTGAGAAAAAAAAATATAGAAATTACTCTCTACAAGAGATAGCCCACATTCCCAGTTGAAATTATCATTGAGTTTACTAATTAAATTTTCTTAGCTTTAATCATCTCAAAATTTCATAATGCTCCACCTAACTAAGCACTAACAAAGCAATCAGATTTTAATAATCTCACATCCAAATCTTTAATTAGATTATTTTTTTTCCTAATTTATTTTTTTTAAAGAAAATTATAGAGCATGCCATAATCAAAACTTAGATAAAGGAAAATATATTTAAAATATTGAAAAAACTTATGATCTCGAGCAAATATTGACTTTTATTTTGGAAAAAAATAAACTCTTAATCAAAGTATAATCATATAAGAAAAAAAACTTCACTTGTCATAATCTAAATGCCAAGAATCTATAAAATTTTTATGGATTAAAATAAAATTTATTATTAAATAACCTCTCAATAACTCTTGGTTACATGTAGCCACCTTTTGACCAACCATCAAGCTGGGTCGGGTCGGTTTGAACCATCATAAGTGCTCATATAATTTGTTTAAACCAACACATCACTTTAGTGATATGAGATTGAAAATTTTAATAGTAAAAAAGATAAAAATAAGAAGCCGATTTTAAATTATTTACACTAGCACATAAAGCATTGAGCATTAGTGAAATAGATATTTGTCACAATTTTAGAGATTTTACCCATGTTGGAGTAAATTAGTGTTTCTATCTTGATATCGTCCATGAAATTTAAGTATGGACATATAGACAAATCAAAATATCAATATATAATATTAATATCAATTTTGGCCAAATTGAAATCAGTTATTCAATAATATATATTGGTATTAGACTTTCCAGATGCATAAAAAATTCTCAAAGCTTATCAAAAGAGAGTTATGTTCTAAGATTCAGCCATCTTTAAGTGTCATTTATTCATATGAGTAATTTAAGTCAATGCATTTAAAGTTAATTTGTATATCCTTCTACATAAAAATATTTAAAATTGCTTTAACTATTTATATTTTTATACATGAAAAATATAAAGATTTGAACTTATTAGACGACTTAGGTATATCTTTTAGAGATATATATGTTAACCATAAAATGATATAATTGATACTTATTGACAAATATTTAAAATATCTATCAATATAATATACTATATTAGTCATATTATCATAGTAAAAATTTATTGATATCCTAATATTTCAATATTTATATGATATTTTTTTCCGGCATGTACCCTTTTTAGGGATTTGTGACGCCGGTAATAGTAAAGTAGCAAACAATTACTTAATAAAATATTAAACTTAGGTAAAAAAAAAATACTAAGCAAAATAAAAGTGATTTTAGTATATTTGAAAATAGAGCTAGAAGCAAGTTACAAAATGAGTGTTTTGAAAGTCCATAAAAAACTTAAGAACACAACATCATATTGTAATAGAAATGATAGCCCAACCTACCATCTTTGACACACAACCATTTCATTTTCAAATTATGGGGTATTTCACTACCGACAAGATTTCTTAGGGGGGTCGATATTCAGTCACTCTATATCTGTAACACCCAACTTATAAATTATGTATTATAACGTTATGAATAAATTTTATTAAGTGAAGTTTTGAAAATAATTGCATATTTGAATAAAAAACTAAATATTTGATAACAGTGAGTTAGAGCCTAACCTGTATATGTACGACTTTTCAATTTGACTTAGCAGAATAGGTGTTATTAGTACTTAGTGAAGTACACTAATGCATGGTGGAGGGCATTGGTGCCTAGCTTAGAAAAATAGGGCATCGCTCGTGCTTGATGGAGGTGCTCACATGTCGCTTAGCATGATGACGGTGCTCATGCGTGGAGTGAATGATACTTGTGCGTATATGTATTTTGTCTTAGCATCTGATAGACTTTTAACTGGTTATCATATATTAGTTTATCTTTACAAGAGATTTTCTTCATGTTTTGGGTCATTTTTGGTTGAGAGTTCTCGAGAAGAGTGGAAAGAGCAGAGTGAAGAGGAGATAGAGGGTGAATGAATATGGTTTCGGAGTGATTTCTTGTTAGATTATAGTAGTGTTTTAATTAAAGCAAATACATTTAAATTGATTTATTCATTAATTATTCAAATAATTGATTTTCTCTTTGAGATTTACATACATGTTTTCTTTTAATGTTTACTTCCATACATATTAATTTCGTTATCGTTTATGAGATTAAAAAATTTGTACTTGCATATGTAAAATTTATTATAAAATCATAAAATTTTTAAATATTTAACATTATATATCATTTTATACAATTCTTTTGATAAAATATTTAACTTTAAATTCATAAAAATTATTTATTTTTAAAAATTGAGAAAATTTATATATATGATGCGTACCTCGATCCGAATTCAAACAGATTCGGATTCTTATTGGATGATCCGATCCGGCTCCGTTCATTGAGTGCGGGTCCTGCACACCACTAAGACGAACAAGAGGTCAGCGTTATCGGCGGGAGGTTATCCCACCGAAAATACTCCAACGCTCAAGTAAGTAAGACAGTCTTTAAAGAAAGAAACTGAGAGCTTGAGGGTTGAGCGAGGGGGATGAGGAGTGTGAGGATCCAGATGTAAGAGAGAC
>JAOVVI020015041.1:0-11317 GCA_028571085.2 Nepenthes alata | reverse complement strand
TTTTTGAATTAAGTTCTATGATTTGAAATCGGTTTGAAGTATATGATTTTTGAACCGACCTTAAGATATCTGTACACAATCTTTGAAGGATTAATAGTGATATTTTCGACTGATACTGAAAATGGGTGTGAGTAAGTGATAAGAAGAAAACGTTCTGTTCTGTTATTGTAAGAAGAAAACGTTCTGTTCTGTTATTGTATTTCTATTATGTTATTATGAACCCAGGACTGATATGCAGTCAGGTTAGGTTCTCCGGCATGCCTTAGAACGTTATAGTGGTAATCAAGGATAACTCTGTCCATAGATTTATATGTGGTCCGCCCTGTCCTCGGGGCATTACGGTCAGGAGGAAAGTTTAGTTTCTGGCCTACCTTTGGGTGGCACACCAATCCCACAAGACAAGATACTTCTATTCAGTTATCAGCCTTGGATTGTGTGGATTGAACACAATTTATCCTCGATTATTCGCTCCCTTCGCTAGTAGGGTCTACTAGTGGGTTCCTTTACTGATAAAGATGAGTTTTTTATAAAAGTAAGACCGACTTCTGCTTTACGAAAGATAATCACATTGAATTCTGATTTCCAACAACCATTTATATCTTCTAACAGTTCTGTATACGTCTACATCATGTTTCTGTTATGAATCACTTTCTTATGGCATTTATAACTTTATGTGCAATAGTATCTATTTTGCTGAGTTATGTTTCTGCATGTACCTTGCTGGGCATCGGCACACTGTTTTCTATTTTTTCCCCTCCAGATGAGACTATAGAATTCGTGCCTGACGAGAAGAAGTAACTAGAGCTCCGTCTAAGAGATTCTAAGGATTCCGAAACATACTTTGGGAGTTACCACGGAAGAAGCAGTGGATGTAATGATCTAATTAGAATAGATGTATTTTTTAAATTCGAACCTTGTGCCTATGTGCGCATGAATGAATTTTATGGGAATAAGTTTGAATGCTTCAATAGGTTATTAAATTGACTTCCGCTACATGTTTATAGATAATGTGTGTGGGTCCTAGATGTCATCTGTGATCCTATGTTATGAATGACGGAATCAAAAAAAAATATTCGTTCCGTCACAGCTATGGTTCCCCATGGCTGACTGCTACCACCATTGGTTGGATTTTGTTGTACAGGCATCTTTTGCGCTGTAAGACTTGGGCTATAATTGGCTAGGTTGTAGAAGCAGTCTACTAATCCAAACCCATCATTCTCCCCTGGGCCTACTCGTAGTAGATAGTTTGGCTAGACGGCCTCCTTGGTCTTGCTCCATATTAGGCTTTGCTGGTAAGTAGGCTGTCTATTAGATCCGCTCGTATCGTAATTGAACCCATCACTAGCCCCCATGCCAGGGAGTTGGGCTTCTTCAATCTCTAGGATGTCAGATGATGGGACATTACGTGCTGTGCCCACTCATACATCTCTTCCCAAGATGCCTTAGTCATTAGTTCCTGAGAGCTATGCCCCTTCCCCAAGTGCTTTGCAACTTTTCGTACAATGTCGCAGAGATTCAATGCCCTGTTTGGAAATATCATTTTTGGACCAAAGCTTGGCGTCGATTCCTTGTCAGCCATTGGCTGATGCATCTTTTCATTAGGAGTCTGCCATCCTTCTCCCTCAACTATAAATGGAAGGGTTGCTTGGTCTTTGTTTCAAGGTTCATCCTCACACCAGCTATGTGATGTGGGAGTTCAAAGTCGTCTTGAGATCTACAATGCCTTGCATCGAGATCGGATGGATCCCTAGAAAGTTCAAAGATGTGCTTGACGCTCACGGTGCTGCTATTCTCGTGTCGCACAGACCCTACCTGACTATTCTCATTTTGCCATGCTTGGCAGTCAATTGTAGGGACCTTTTTTCTTTCCACCTCTAGCCCGCATTCGAGTGTCCTCTTCTAGAGAGATCTCCTGAGTATAGGTGCTTCCTAGGATTGTCTCATATCTTGGGGAGTGGCCTTGCCTCGATGTTTTCCTTGATGGTCATCACTAGAGCTTGTTGGAGGTGGAGCTTCTTGGTGGGAAGCTTCCCTGACGTTGGTGGAGGTGCTTTGTTCATCGTTGTCAGGGAATTGCTTCCCATTCACCTCCTATGGCACCTAGTTTCCAATCGGGACATTCCATGGGTAGGTAGACGAAGTTCGCATGGTGTTTTACCCGCAACCGTCCTCCCTACACATGTCTTCCCCGAACCAGTTTCTCTGCGTGTGCCGTCAGTTTTTTTTCCACTGTTTCTTCTACTATTACTTTTACTGATGTAAGTTTTATATTTTGTAAAAGAATTTAATGAATAGAACACTAAGCATTTTCCTTCTTCTTGTACTTCTGAAATCTTGTCTCCTTATCTTCTTGTATGACTTTATGATTGGAGTATCTCCCTATAGTTGTGTGTGACCTAGCGTCCGATAGTTAGATGGACTAGGCACCCAGCAGCTTAGTTTTTCGACGACAAACTTCTTGGTTGGCCATTTGGAGCGCTTGGTTGGGAGGCCAGCAAGGCAGGAAGGCGTCGAGACAGCCTGGGTCACGGGCGATCTGCTTTCCGTCTTGAGCCATGTCATGTGACGAATGCCTTATCTCTAGGACTTTAGGCTTCTGGCGAGGCCATACGCTATTGTAATCGCCGCTTCGACTGATGACGCGGGCACTCCAAGGGGTCTATGTTTTTTAATTTATTACTGATGGGACAGTTCGATTGATTGGCATCATTGTTAGTGCGTGGCGTCTACGCACGGGAAATTGTGGTGTCAGGCCATCTTAACCAACGATGGGAAGAAGTGCGTTGTGATGCCTCATGGGGCTGACACGCGTAGCTGCCATCACGAGGATGGCTGTTTGACTTCCCATGCAATGTCATTTTTGGTTCAAGATCTTAGCCTATTTAAATTGCATGCCTCTCGCCAATTCCCATATTTTGCTGTCGTCTTCGAACCGTTATGTGCCCCCTTTGTATACTTCCTTCTCCTACTTCATCAGCAATGGTTTTTGACGAGGTTAGGAAGTTCTGATCGATTCTTATTGTCGATGATGTTCAGTCACTACTTTATTAGTTTAGGGTTCTGGGAAGCATGTTGTTTTTGTTGCCTGGCAAAGGTGGCAGGGCCTACTCTCCGCTGGAGGGCTTCATTACAGTTTACGAGATTCACCTATGGGCAGGACTTTGCTTTCCATATCGTCGAAGTTGTACACGATCCTCACGGCTATGGGAGTGCCGATGGCAAAGCTTATGCCCAACGCTGTCCGGTACCAAGTGTCTCTTTGCGTCTACTCTCACTGTCACAACTGTAAGTTCCCTATCATGTCGGTGAGAGTGATTTTTACTTTTTCCTAGAAAGAGGACTGGATTTTGTTGTCCCCTTAGCCCAAATTTGACTTCAAAGGGACGAATCTTGACTTAGTCAAGCACTGAAAAGACTGTTTCTTTTACTTGGTGATTTCGTCTAGCAGGGCCATATCCAATGAATGGGGGAGAGTGTGATGCAGTCTCATTAGGTCCTTGGATGACAATGAGAAGGCTTAGGAGAAGCCTTTGATAGACCTCATTCTAGTCAATGACACTACTTTTTGGGAAAGGGGGCACTGGCTAACCGTCGAGGCCTTTGCAGTTGCAACAGGGGGGCCGGCCCTTGAGGAGATGACCACTGGTCAGAAGAAGATGGGGGCATTGGTCATTCGAGAGCCCTCGAGCTGGCATCAAAGCGGCATTGCTCCTCTTCTGATGACACTTCTTCGAATTCCATTTTTTCTTCTGGAGAGAACGAGGCTACATTAGAGCACGTACGACGATCCAGGAGCACTTTGAGGAGGGTGGTCCCTACTCTTGCCTCCTCTTCGAGTCAGGCATCTGGCTTTGGGGGAGCAGAGGGTGCCGAGCTCGTAGCAGCTCCTGCACCAATTTTGGGCTCTGGGGACATCGAAAATGGAGTTGAGTTGATCTTCGGGCGTATCTTAGTGCAATTCAGGGTCCCGACCGACCTTGAGACCTTACGTAAGGAGCCAAGGCTGGACATTTCTGTTGGCATTGCCAAGGGGGACTTAGGTGGAGATTGGACTGCAAACGCGCTAGCTAAGATAGCCATCGAGGCCGCAGTGGGCAAAGACGAGGATCCCGCTGTTATGGTGGAGGCGTCTGGTGATATTCCTTCATCGGTTGTTGTCAGCTTGGCCGACAAAGCTGATGCAGTCGAGGGGCATGCTGAAGGCACTGAGGTCACTGAGGAGTCTCCTGCCGAGGTGATTAGTGCTGTTGACGTGCCTCTTGCTGAGGCAATCAAGGTTGTCAAGGCACCTCCTTCTGACCCTTCGAACCCTAGGGTCTAAGAGGCAACGACTACTGTGGACACTGTGGTGGAAGCTGCAAGACCAGTCTTGAGTTCTTGGGGTCCAAAGGGGACAAGTCTGCTGGAGCTGAGGATGCGGGGTCACTTGAGGCTGCCACTGGTTGTTTGCCCTCAGAAGAGCTTTCCTTTATCGGGGTACTCTTTTAGCATCTCTTTACCTTTTCATTGCGTTCATCTCAATCCGCCTATCATGCTTTCTACCGGCAGGCATAGGAGAGGGCTCTCCAACTTTCGACAACCATTGGAAATCTTGCCTAGAAGCACATCAATGCTACGGACCATAGAGCCAGAACTGTGCGAGTGAGGTTGAGCGAGGAGCGGATTGAGGTCCTCGAATGTGAGCTGCATGAGGCTATGGTGAAGATCACTTCTCTCAAGGAGTCGCTCTTCTAGTTCTAGGAGCGGTACTCCCTTCTTTGTGGACACTGCCTTCGACTTGAGGACAAGTTAAGAGCTTCCATTGCAGCGGAGGGGCTCGGCAAGGTGTTGGAGGGCAAATACTGGGACGATATTCATCTCTACCACCGAGTGGTGTAGCTTGCGGCCCCAGACTTTCCTGTCTCCCTCCTTCATCTAGTGAATGCTAGTGTCACTCAGGAGTCAAATCTGTTGACCCCTACCGAAGGGATGGTCGGACCTTCATCTTCACAACTGAGCAGTCATCAGCCGCTGAGGCACTCATCTACAGATCACTAGGCTCCTCTCTCTTTTCTTTTTGTTTTCTTTTTTTTTTGCTTCTATATTATTTGGGGCAAATGGCCCACCTTGTACATTTGGAACCATTTTAATGAGATTAACTAGATTGTTGTGACCTTTGTGGCTGTTTGCTTGTACTTCTATGTGGAATTGCTTTCCTTCATTTGGCAGACTAAGCGTTGTAGCTATCGTTGTCGGGCTTGTCTCGGACACATTTGCCTGATGGTGCTTGTTCCCTTAGGGAGAGAACGTTGCAGCACGTTGACTTTGTGCGGTGCTCTATCTTGTAAGTTGGACATCATCGCAAGCCTGAGGGTGAGTCATGCTAGAGCTAGCAGGGTTTCATGGCCATAGCAACCGAGCCCTAGCAAAGTCGGAGGTCGTCATCCACATAATCCTGTATCGGTGCTTGGTCTTGTCCAGGCACGTCTAGTCCTAATCCACCAACCGTTGTCAATTGAGGGTGCTCTCTCCATGGGAGGGAGGTTGTTACACGCCTGTTGTAAAAGCCTCCTAAGGTTTTAGTGGTCATTTGGTTGGGAGCTCCAAGAGCTGCTAGGCTTGGGTTTCTGGTCACAAAAGGGCTGCTTAGTATGGGACTAAGGTTTAATGTTCCACCGCCAATGTGCCGCTCGGCTCAGGACTGAGGCTTTTCGACTGCTAGTGGGTCGTGAAGTAGGCCAGGACAAGTCTCGCCTGACTTAAGAGTAGTCTAGGTTACTTGATTTTAGGAGATGACAAACGCACATGCATTCACACGGATAAGTATGCATGAACAAGCAATAATTTTATTAACCAAAATGTGACACATTTACAAGCATTCAAAATGATACATGTTGACCTTACCTGGGTTTGGCTGAAGCCTACCGATAGTACCACTTGAGGTGGGCGGCGTTCCATGCCTGTGGGACTAACTTATCTTTCTGGATATGTAACTTGTATGCACCGTTCTGTAGGATTGCCGAAACGAGGAATGGTCCCTCCCAATTTAGAGAAACCTTGTTCCTGTTTACGGTTTTACCAGTTGCCAGTACGGTCCGTAGGACAAGGTCCCCCATCTCAAATCGACGGGCTCTTACCCTCTTATTATAGTACCGCGGGATTTGTTGCTAATAGGATGTTGTCCGAAGGTGTGCTGCCTCTCGAATCTCTTCAAGCAAGTCGAGATACTCCCTGAGTGTCTAAGAATTGCTGAGGGGGTCAAAACTTTCGACCAGAAAGTTGGGCAGACCAATTTCAATCAAGACGACTACCTCAATGCCGTAGCATAAATTGAAAGGCGTTTTGTGGGTTGGCTCCCACGGGGTGGTCCTATATACAGATGGAAAATCATCGGCCTAGGAGCCCCTTGCGTCCTCCAACTTGGTCTTTAACCAATGTAGTAACGTTCAATTCATGACTTTCACCGGTTCATTGGCTTGTGGGTAAGAGACAAAAGTGTGAACTAGCCTTATCCACAAGTTTGCACAATACTTAGGAAATTATTTTCCTGTGAATTGGGTTCCATTGTACGTCACTATAACCTCGAGAACCCTGAACCAACAAATGATGCTCTGCTGAACGTACTTTGTTGCGTTCTGTTCAATTATCCATGCCAATGGAAACAGTTCCACCCCCTCAATGTGGTAGTCAATACCCATTATGATAAACTTCCTTTGTCCGAATGTTATGGGTAGAGGTTCGAGTATATGAAGTCCTCATTGCGCGAATTGCCAGGGTGACTGGAGGGCTTGCAGTTCCGTATACAGCTGGTGAGGTATGTTCCTACAAATCTGGCAATTCTTGTACTTCTTCATGAACTCCATGATGTCACACTTATATGAAGGGCTAGAAAAAGCCCTGTCCCATGACTTTGAAGGCAAGATTCTTGCCTCCTATATGAGAGCCACATATGCCAAGATGTATCTCACCCAATGCATTGTTAGCCTCTTTTAGCGTGAGACACCTCATGTAGAGGACTGAGTACCCCTGATGGTATAGTCTTCCATCCATAAGGATGTACCCGCCTGCGATCTTCCTCACACACTTGGGCCTCATGAGGCTCTCTGATAGGGTACCATTGGTCAGGTACCTCTGATACAGGGTCATCCAATTATCATCATAGGCCACTTGTAGCACCTCGCGCTTAGCGTCATCGACGCTTGGGACAGTTAGGACTTCTGGCAAATCTTTCGAGTACTGTTCTGGGTTTTCAGTCATCGCTACCCTTACTAGCTGGCCGGCCTTTCAATTTTCCTCCCTAGAGATGTGGATTACTTTGACTTTGCCAAACATCTGGGTCAGGCCCTCTGCCCTAGCGAGGTACTTCTCAAGCTGCACGTTCGACGCTTTGAAGTTAACTTTGACCTTGTTGACGACCAATTCAAAGTGGCTGTAGATGATTAATGACCTGATCAAGCACTCCTACGCAAGCGAGAGTCCAGCTAGAAGTGCCTTATCTTCAGTGACATTATTGGTGGCTGGAAACCCACAGGTGATCGAGTTTTTGATCTCTGAACCGTCTAGGGTTTGCAGAACCATGCTTGCTTCATTGCTTGCCAATGTTGCTGACCCGTTAACATGCAAGGTCTAAGTAAAAATTTCTAACTCACTTGTGTCTCTGACATGGCCGGGGGAAATAGGAATCGGGATCGCCGTCTTGACTATCAAGTCCGCGAGGGCATGACCCTTCATGGCTGGCCACAGTCGAAACTCCACATCGAACTCACCCAATTCTATAGCACATTTGACCAGTCACCCAGATGTCTCCGGCTTCAACAAGATTCCTTTCAAGGGTTGGTCGGTCAAGATGACGATCTTGTGTGTTTGGAAGTAAGGAGCATCTTTCTGGTGGAGCATTCAAGGGCTAGCGCGATCCTTTTGGCATGCGAGTAGTGGCTCTCGATGTCGGTCAAGACCTTACTGACGTAATACACCAGTCGCTACACGTTGGACTGCTACCAGATTAGGACCGAGCTCAGCGCCATGCTAGAAACCGTCAGGTATAAGTACAACTCTTCACTTTCCTGAGGCGAAGTCAAGAGAGGAAAATGGGAGAGATATTCCTTGAGTTCTTAGAATGCGGCATTGCACTTGGCCATCCATTGGAACCCAATAGCCTTGGTCCCCCTCAAAAACTTGAAAAATGGCAGGTATTTCTCTGTTAATTTTGCCAGGAATCAAGAGAGGGTGACAAGCCGCCGAGTGAGCTTTTAGAGCTCTTTCACGGTCTAAGGAGAATTCATGTCGAGGATGGCCTTTATCTTCTTGGAGTTTGCCTCAATGCCCTGCTGAGATATTATGAAATCTAAAAAATTTTCTGAGATCACTCCGAACGCACACTTGGCTAGATTGAGTTTCATCTGATGTGCCCGAAGGACCTCGAAGGTCTTGCTCAAGTCGCGAACATCATCATTGGTGACTTTTCTTTTGACGAGCATGCCATCCATGCACACCTTCATGTTTTGTTCGATATGGGCTTCGAACTTCTTATTTACTCGCTGTTGAGATGTGGCTCTAATATTCTTCAGATCGAATGGTATGACTTTATAGTAGTAGGTCTCCTGGTCTATCATAAAGGTGGTATACTCCTGATCCTCTGTGCTCATTCTAATCTGGTTGTATCTCGAGTAAGCATCAATGAAACTTAGCAGCTTGTGGTCGGAGGTGGAGTTTACTAGTTGGTTGATCTTTGGTAGTGGGAAGCTATCCTTGGGGCATGCTTTGTTCACGTTCGTGAAATTTATACACATTCATCACTTCCTATTACTCTTTTTGACGAAGACGACGTTTGACAGCCAGTCCTAGTATTAGGCCTCCCTGATAAACCCTATGTCAAGTAGCTTCTTTACTTTCTCGGGGATGGCAATCAGCTTTTCGACTGGATAGTTTCTATGATTTTGTTGGACAGGCTTATGACCGGGATTGAGGCCCAACATGTGGACGATTACTTCGGCCGATATCCCTGACATGTCAACATGAGTCCACAAGAAGACGCTAAAATTCTGTTTGAGGAAGGTGACGAGCTGGTCGTGGATGGGGCCTAGAATGGAGCTACCGATGTGTAAACATTTTTTAGGGTCCTTGGGGTCCAAAAGAATTAGATCGGTTAACTTTCCTAACTGGGCCTACTTTAGGGTGGCCTCATCTTGGAAGTTGAAATCTTTGATTGGTTGGTTGAGGGTCGTTAGAGTGACTTGGGACAGGTAGCATGTCCAGTCTATTACTTGGTCACCTAGAACTTCTCTAATGCCGCACAATGTCAGGAACTTCATATTCAAGTGTGGGACCGACGTCACTACCCCAAAAGTAGTCAAGTAGGGTTTCTCCAGGATGGTATTATAGATTGATAGAAGGTCAACGACCAAGAATGTGAGCATTCAGGAGACCGTGCGTGAGTATATCCCTAGCGTGAACTGCAACTGGATGGCTCATTATATGGGTACTTGCTTATTGTCCAGGCCGTACAGGGTCCTTTGGTCGGCTTCATTTGGCTCTTTTTCAATCCAAACTTAAAGAAAGTTCATGATATATTAAATTTTGAGAGTTTTCATTATTAATAAAAATTTGTTTCAGTTGGTAATATATTATACCGTCTGAAACGAAAGTAAATACAACCAGGGAGTCAGAATGAGAGCTCACTACATGAATCATATCATCGTCGCTAAAACTAATAGCATCAATCCTAACCCCAACCCTCGACATTTTGCTGTTGGAAGTATTCTCCGGGCAGTCCGAGGCATTGCCCTTGGTTGGCTTGGTTGTCACCATGCTGACAACCCAGACCACCACTCGATTCCTCGGCTAATCCTGTACGTCTTCCTCTGCCACTGCAGGAGCCTATCCTAGGTTTGGCATGAACCTTATCAGATGTCCCCGACAGACTTAGTCTTTTATCTCATTCGACAGAGTCTGGCAGTCCTCGATACTATGACCTAGAGATCGATGATAGTAGTAGTGTATAGTTTGGTCCTTTGTCTCTGGGTTCCTTGGCAAAATAGGTTATTTCAGGAACTTCTCATCTCAAATCTGTATCAAGATATTGAAGCGTGTGTTGGTTAAAGGGAGTTAGGTCCTGCGGCCAGAATTCTTTTCGGACACCTAGCTCCACTTGTAACTGCTTGTGCTGTCCTCGGGGATGGTAGTTGTCCCCATTCCTCTTCTTCTCGTCCATTGGCCTATCTTGCGACTGGTCCATGCCTCTAAAGGCTTGGCTTCGTTGGCCTCCTCGGTCGCTATGTAAGCTTGGGCAATCATCTCAACCTCTTGAAATATTTAGGGGTTCTGGTGGGCCAATTGTTTGAAGAAGTCACTTGACTCTAGAGTGATGATGAAGGTATTGAGTTTCACTTGGTCGATGAGCCTAGATATCCTTCAGGCCTCGGCGGTGAAGTGCACCAAAAAGCACTTTACGCTCTCGTCTTGTCGTTGCCGAAGTCGGATTAGGTGCCATAGCTGCTTCACCTCCCTTCGGTTTGAGGCGAATTGACATAGGAAACAATCGGCAATCTCTTTGAACAATCGAATAGAGTTCGATTTGAGACTGCAAACCAAAGGCGCACATCCCCCTTGAGAGTCAAATGAAGTACTGGCACATGGCAACTTCGCCAAGACCCTAGAAGCTCAACAGGGTGCGGAATTGGTCCATGTGATCCATGGGGTTAGTGCTCCTGTCATATGGCTAAAGGGCCAACATCCTAAATTTGAGGGGGAGCGGCTGCACGCGGATCTCCACCGCAAAAGGTGACCTCTTCAGGTTTGTGGTCTTTATGCCAGCGTCACCCCTAAAGACGTGCTTCCATATCTTTTTCACCTTTTCCTCGATGCAAGAGGTGGAAGTGACCTCCTTAGTGTTGAGGAATGTCCTAAGCTATGAATGGTTTGGAGAGGGGTGCGCAGCCATGTGACTCCTAGCTTATGATGGTTGCGTGCTGCAGGAGGCTTCGCCTTGGGTTAAGATCCTCAGGTCACTACAGGAGTAACCAGGGTTCTACCACTCAAGGTTTTTTTCTCATGTCCCATGGCTAGGACAGCCCTCCAATCGCGTCTAGACCCTACTGCTTGAGGCCTCCGGGGCCCTAGCAACGTCAGGCCTCGAAGTCTTCTCAACCTATTATTTTGGCCTTCGGCTCTTCTTCTTTGAAGCCGATGTTTGTGCTGTGGGGGCAGGAGCACCCAACAGTTGCTTGTTTAGATGGTTGTTGATCCTTTGGAGTATTTTGAACATGTCTCCCATCTAGGTAGCCAGTACATGGACATTAGGCTCGGGATGCTCACCCGCATGGCTACCCACAGAGGGTTT
>JAOVVI020015039.1:953-11317 GCA_028571085.2 Nepenthes alata | reverse complement strand
ACAAACGAAATTTCCCAAATCGCATTTACAGACTACCCAGTCAAGGGACAAGTGCTAACGAAGCTTCTCTTCAGTATATCTTGGGACGCAAATGTGTCTTTACCCCAATTTATCACACAGGTCAAAGGAAACATTGGACAACACAGATTCTGCCAAGTGCCCAACTATACAAAATCATTTTTTTGGACCCGAATCGCTTATTTAAATCATGAGAAAATATTCGGTAACACAACGAATAAATAATAATAATTACAAACGATGATGAATATACGATTTTATGTAGAAAATTTTATTTAAAATGAGACAGAAAAATTACGGGATGATATATTCGAAAATATATCCACTATGCAATAGATCGGCTACACAAATCCTAATCAAATATGATGACTAAACACCTTGTAATAAATAAACTGAATAACAATGAGTATAAGATGAAAAAATAAAAAATATGACTTGTAAAACGTTCTCCTCAACTCCAATAATAGCATATCCAAGGTCGATGAAGATTGAAATACGATTCGAAATTTAAACAGATAATTAAATTTTTATCTTCTCCCTTTTCTTTAACTTTCTTTTCTTTGTCTTTCAATGACGGCGCTCTAGATTTCTGAAAGTGCAAGTGGTTCAACCATAAAATGCATCAATATATTTTTATATTGCGCATCAGTGCTAGAGCGTGCGTCGAGCACAGGCACCACTGGGAATGGCATCTTGGGTACCTCTCGGGCTCATCTCGAGCCCGTGCTCGCTGGATTTAGCACCTCGGTGCCCCTTGGGAACGCTTCAAGCATGCACCCACTAGATTGGGCACCTCGGGCGCCCCTTGGGTGCACGCCCACTAGATTAGGTGCCTCGGGCATGCGTCGGGTGTCAATTGTGCATCAAGCTGCAATTTTCTCTGATCATGTAAGGTATATGTGCGTCCTTATCTGAACCATCGAATGACATGTTAAATAAGTATGGACTCACACGAAAGTGATTCATAACCCAACAAACTTTCCTTTTCTACCGTATGTGGGCAATATCATCATCTCGGTAATGATTCAACAAGCTTCAAGTTTTTGTCTTTGTAACACTTTAGTCATCATGTCTGATCCATTTTTCTCGATTCTGATCTTATCAAGCGTCAACAACTCCAAGTCAACAATATTTCGCACTAATGATATCTTATATCAATGTGCTTTGATTTGGAATGAAATAATAAGTTTTTACAAAAGTGAATTGTATTTTGATTGTCACAAAGTAGCATATATCGTCCTTACTTGAAACCGAGTTCTCAAATAAACTTTTTCATTCACATCATCTCTTTGTTTGTCTCCATCACAGTAATAAAATTTGCCTCAGTGGTCAAGAGAGTAACACACTTCTGTAATTTAAATTGTCAAGAAACATCTCATTTAGTAAACATGACTAGATACCATAAAGTGGACTTTCGAGAATCAACATCACTCACCATATCTGTATTAGTATACCCACCTTGAAGTTGCCTGTCACTTCTGAAACAAGAGCATAGCTTGGAAGTTCATTGGAGATAGCTCAATATCCATTTCATCGCGAACCAATATTCTTTACCAATATTTGAAAGAAAACAACTAATAGTTCCAATAGTATGAGTAATATCAAGTCTTGTACATACCATAATATACATCAAACTATTCACGGTTGAAGAGTAGGGTATACCTCTTATACTTGCATTTTCATCATTCGTGGAAGGGTATTTTTGGTTGCTCAGTTTAAAATAATTAACCAATGGAGTGCTCACCGATTTGGACTTCTTTTATATTGAAGTGTTGAAGAACCTTTTCCACGTAACCCTCCTGGGAAATCCACAGTTTCATTATTTTACGGTTGTGAAATATTCTTATACTCAAAATTTATTTCGCCAGCGTCAAATCCTTTATGGCAAAAGATTTCCCGATTTGTTACTTCAATTCATTAATCTGGGAGGTATTTCGTCCAACAATGAGTATATCATCCATATAAAGTAGAAGAATAATAAAATCTTCTCTGAAAAACCTTTAAATAAAGACACAATGGTTCAAAATAGTTTTCTGATAGCCTTAATTCACCATAACAGATTTGAACTTCTTATACCATTATTTTGGAGTTTATTTCAACTCATATAGACTTTTCTTCAAATGGCATACCAAACGTTTCTTCCCCTCAATTTGAAATTCCTCCAACTGCTCCATATAAATCTCCTCCTCAAGGTTACCTTGAAGAAAAACTGTTTGCATACCCAATTGATCCACTTCCAATTCAAGAATCGTGACCAATCTAAGCACCACCCAAATGAAAGATATCTTTACAATTGGGACAAAAATCTTCTCAAGATCAATACCCTTCCACTAATGAAAGCTTTTTACAACCAGCCTTACCTTATATCTTGGTTGCGGGCTATTCTCATCAGCTTTCAAGTAGAAGATTCACTTGTTCTTCAAAGCATGTTTGCCCTTCGCAATTTTATTAGTTCGAACGTGTAATTTTTCTGCAGTGATTTCATTTCATCTTATATGGCTTTCATCTACTCCAATTTGTATTTATCCTCGATAGCCTCATCAAAGTTTTTGAGCTCCCCTCCACCGATAAATAATACATACTTATCAGTCAATAGACGAATAAAAGGCCTTCGATTTCTCAGGGATCGTCGAAGTGGAATGTTCTTGGCGGGTTCAACAATATTATGAGAAATAAAGTCATCCTCATTTCCATCATCCTCTCCATTGAGCATAGAAGTCCCATGGTTTTCTTCCCCATCGACACTACTTCGATTAATGTCATCATCATGAACAGGAACCGGTATTAAGGATTCAAGATTCGTATCGCAAACCCGACTACTGTTGTTGTTGGAAATGATGTTTGCCTTTTTGCTGATATCTTTAATTGTTTCATCATCAATGAACACCACATTCCTCGATTGAACAAATTTCTTCTCTATTAGATCATAGAATAGATTTCCCAACTCATCTTTTTCATAGTCAAGAAAAATGCACTGTCTTGTCTTTGACTCAAATTTGGACCTCTCATCCTTAGGGATGTGGATAAAGGACTTATACCCGAATATCTATAAGTGGTTATAGGAGACCTCCTTCTTGGACCATACCTTCTCTGGAATTTCTTCATTTAGTAAATCACTTGGTGATAGGTTGATTACGTGAGTCATAGCATTCAAGACTTTCCCCCAAAATGAATTGAGGAGCTTTTCCTTTAAAAGCACACAATGAACTCCCTCGATTAGCACCCTATTCATACGTTCAATCACCCCATTCAATTACGGTGTCTTCGGTGGAATCCTTTGGCATCAAATTTCGTGGGTCCAACAATAAAAATCAAAAGCTCCAATATACTCATCGCCGTTGTCATTCTAAATGCACTTCAACTTTATCCTCGTTTGCCTCTCCACTAGGATATGGAATTGTTTGAAGATATGAAGGGCTTGATCATTCGACTTCAACAGATATACTCACAACTTTCTTGAATAATCATCAATAAATATAATGAAATAAAGTGTTGCTCAAAGTGTTTTCACCTTGAGAGGACCACATATGTCGATGTGGACTAACTTAAGAAAATTGGCCTTTTTCGTGAATGAGTTTTCATAGAATAAAACTCACCGTTACTTTCCTACCATGCTGCGAAAGCAAGTCTTTAGTTTTGCTTCCTGCACACCTTGAAGGAAGTCCTTATTGGTTAGATAATTCAGTCCTTTCTTGCTCATATGGCTCAACCTTTTTTGCCACAAATTAAAAGACTCCTTACCTCTAGCAACAAGCATATCTTCAACTGAAATAGAGGTTTGCAATACATACAAGTTAAAAATTTTCTTTCCTCGGACAACCATTAGAGATCCTTTAGTCAACTTCTATATTCCTTCACAAAATGTGTTGTAAAATCCTTCGTTGTCGAGCTTCCCTACTAAAATAATATTCAGTTGAATATCCAGAATGTATCGTACATCTCTTAACAGTAACTTTGTTTTATTGTTGGTAATAAGGCACACGTCACCACAACCGACAATCAAAGATGTATCTTCATTACCCATCTTCAACACTCTAAAATCATCGGGAGTGTAATACGTGAAGAATTTTCTTCGTAACGTGATGTGGAGTGGGGCACTGTTGTCCACCACCCAATTGATTTCGTGATTTTCCAAATTGATTATTTCATCCTCCTTGCATACCAACAAAAGGTCGTCTTTGATAACAATCGAAGCTCTTTCCTAATCTTGGGCTTTATCAGCTTTCTTTTCATTGCCATTGGTGTTTTTATGCTTCTACTTATAAAAATATTTTTTGATGTGCCTCTTTTTCCCGCAGTAATAACACTCGAGATTTTTGTACCTCGATTGGGACTTGTTTCGACTTTTCTCACCATATTTAGGACTACGCCTTTTATTCATTCATATTGACTTTGAGACTAGTACTTCAGAGTGCAAAGAAGAAGAGCCCTATGATTGACGTCTTATCTTCTCATTTAGTACGGTTTCCTTTACTATTTCTAGAGTTACCACGCCATTTGAAACTGTATTAATGATGGTGATTCGTATCACCTCCCAAAAGCCCAATAAGGTAGTCATTAACTAGAAGCCCAGTAAGGTAGTCATTAACTAGAAGCCCAGCAACTCATCATTAAATTTGATACCCATACTACTTAATTGATCCACACCTCCTTGAAATTCGTTCAAGTGATCGACTATCGACGTGCCCTCTTTGTACCCCACTTGTATGAATTTCATCAAGTGGTATAATTTATTGTTAACGGTTTTTGAAGTATAGAGCGTCTCAGATTTCTCCCACAACGTCTTTACATTTATCTCATTTCGAATGTGATTATACTCGTTGGTGTCTATAAATTATCGAATATAACCACAAATTTGTTCATATTTAAAAGCCTATTCCTCATTGGATTTTGGCTTAGGCTTTTACATAACAAATATCGAAAGATACAGCATTTTTACAAATAATAAAACATTCATATTATTCCTCTAAATATTATAATTTGTGCCATTCAAATAAACCATTTTATTCCTAACTTTCGTCAATTCAAACAAATTTTAATACATGATACAAATAATCGTATCTCAGATATAACTTGCTGGAACCCGAACTGCTTATTTAAACCATGAAAAAATATTTGATAATACACAATAAGTAATTAACAAAAATTACAAATGATAAAGAATATAAGATTTTACGTAAAAAACCTTCTTTAGAATGAGAGAAAAAAATTACGGACAATACGTCCGAAAATATCTTCACTATATAATAAATCGGTTACACAAACCTCAATTAAATATAAAGTCTTAATACCTTGTAACAAATAAACCAAATAACAATGAGTATAAAACAAAAGAGTAGAAAATATGATCAATAAAACATTCTCCTTAACTCCAATAACAGTATATTCAAGGTCGGTGGAGATTGAAATACGATTTGCAATTCAACCGGATACTCAAATCTTTTCCTTTATCATTTTTTCTCTCTTTCTATTCTTTTTCTCTCAATAACGATGCTCTAGGTCTTTGAAAGTGCAAGTGGTTCAACCCTGAATTGATCAGTGCATTTATATACTGCATATCGGCGCTTGAGACCGCGTCGAGCACTCCTCAAGTTCGAGTATAGTGAATCCCATATCGGGGAGGAAACTCTAGAAGAGTTGCCTTATAAGTATGAGGAGCTCTGTAGCGAGTACAAGTTGTTAGGGAGAGCCCGCCAAAAAAGACCTGTCTGCGGGGGCGGGAGTGCCCCTTATACTTATAAGACAGCTCTTCTGCAACTACTTCCCGGATGTGAGACTCATTACATTCCTCCCTATTTCTCTAGCTGTCATCGTCGGCGGCTTTGATTCTGCGGCATTTCACTCCAACCTGACGCACCGATAGCAAATCAGCCTCTCCACAGGTAGCCCTTTTTGGACGAGGGTCAATCTCAACGAGATTACCATTGTAACGAGCATAAGTTGTTAGAGAGAGCCTGCCCCAAAAGACCGGTTTGAGGAGGGAGTGCCCTTCATATTTATAAGGTAATTCTTCTGGAATTGTTTTCCCAATGTGAAACTCGCTACACCGAGTGCCACTGGATTGGCACCTAGGGTGTACCTTGAGCGTGCGTCCACTGGATTCGGCACCTTGGGCACACGCCCACTGGATACGGTGCATCCGGTGCGCATTTGGTGTCGGTTGTGTGCCAAGCTGCTATTTCCTCTGGATTATATACAGTACACGTGCATATCTGAGTCATCAAATGACACGTCAAATGGGTATGGATTTATACGATAGTATCTCGTAACTCAACATTCTTATGGGTCAAAAAAGTTGCCTTTGTCCTCCTACCCCATGAGTCCTTCTGGCCAGGACCCAAGCCAGCAGTTGTGTGTGGGGGCGGGGAGGTTGGCCGAGGGGGCAGAAGACATAAGAACAAAATACTGTTTTTAAAAGTAAACCAAGGAACAGCAACTTCTTCTCCTAATCCTACTTGCCAGCTATGATTATATGCGAAAGGAAGGATGGACAGGGAGATAGAAGGCCATACGATACCTTGAGTGAAAAGTTGAGCAGCTGGCAGTTAGGAGAAACTAGCTTCCAAATACTAAAAGTGGAGCTTTTGGACCTGGAAAAGTGGGACCACCATGAGATGAATGACTAATGTTTCTCCCTTGAGTTTCACTGATATGCCACAAAGAAGAAAGGAAGAAAATTTGCCATTGGAAATTACGGGGCAAAAACCATGTCACAACGGCACCTATAAATTTATCCTACTGAGAGCTATGTAACATGGGCATTTTTAGAAGGAGCTGAATGTGACAACTTATACCCGAATTACACGAACCAACCCGAACTGGCCGTACAAAAATCTAAGACTATAAATAATTCTCATAAATATATCATTAAACATAATATTCATAATAGATAATAAATTCTTCAAAATATGAGATATATCAATATTTATAGTATTAAAGCTTTTGGGTATGCAATCCTGATAAAATATTCAAATATTAAAAAGTAATAAAGAAGTCTTGAAATCTCTCATCATAGAAATTGTCTCTATATAGGATCTCCATAGCAATGCATGAGCTCCTTCAACCTGATATCAATCCTTATACCCTGGAGTTTATAAAATCTAAAGATGAGTCAAATACTCAATAAGTATTATTGGGCGCCAATATAAGGGGCCCATAAAATACGGTCCAAACGAAAGGCCCAAAAATAGAAAGCCCAGAAATGCGTCCGCGGACCAAGAAGGTTGCACGGCTCAAGAGGCCCAAAAATACAGGCTAGTGTCCCAAAAGTTAAAGCCACAACAAAGTCCGAGAGGCCCCCTCACTAATACGGGCTCGAGGACGTCGCAAATAACAGGCGACACCCAAGTACGAGGACAGAAGGAGAAGCCCGAGAACTTCAGAAGTTCCGACAGGCCCCAGACTAGTCCGAGAGGTCAGAGAAAGACCCGAGGACCCTTTCCATTGAATTAAAGAACCTCCAACAGACAGTTGGTATCCGAGAGCTACCTTGTCCAGCGAGTCTGCGAACTCACAAGTTAGCAGGGCATGACACGTAAGGACGATGACTGTCTCATACACGGTCGAAAGCGCCAACTCAGCAAACTTCTCCGATTCTCAAAGAGTCTGCAACCCTTGGCAGACGCCGTCTCTACAGAGCACGCCTAGTCAAATCATGAACTGACGCCTAGACTCTACGCGCCTGACATGCTTAGGACCTACGTACGCCAGCAGCTTTAAATGCGACCAATGGGCGGCGCTCAGCCACTCGGCCACCTGTTGGCCGCCATGTGTCTCCACCTCAACGGCACGATTTTCCCCTATAAATAGCCAGCGAGACCCCTTTCCAAAGGGGTCCTTCTTTGCGGAGTTTTTTCAACGAAAAAGGCAACAAAAGCTTCCTAACGAGAAAGCACTCTAAGGGAGAGAAATACAAAACAATAGGCAAAGGTGAATCCATCCAAAAAGCTTGTATTTTGTAATGACTTCCACCCAATAGTGAATTATTTTCTTAAAGGTTCAGAGCCTCATGGTTTTTTCTCCTCATTTAAGGGGAGGCTTTTCACGTAAAAATTTAGTTTTCATCTCTCCTTTCCACATCTCACACCCTAACACATTTGTGTTGTACTGGACCCCGAGATCCGAAACGCAACAAGTATATATAATTAAAATATTATAATATAATTAAGTATGTCATACTACAATATCAAATACATAAAAATTAATCATAGAATGTAACATACAAATAATTGTCGAGAACTCGATACTTTATTGTAATCATGACCCAAAAATTATAAAGTAACTGGACATTTGGAACGTAATAGGGTTTCTATTGAATCAAAATATCAACTTAACACAAGGTCACCATCATACAAGATAACAAAAATCTCATTATATTTTATTCTACCTTAATGAGCTAAAAGCCACGTATTTATGCCCCAATGATTAGGTAAGTATTACAAAGTTATCCAATATTTATGGTATCCTCATTGTCCCTTTAATCCTATCAGAGGTTATACCATCTATGATATTCATCATTAATAATATTATTGATATCATCTCCTATGATAGTCATTAGATTATAAGCATCCTTATTCAATATTAACAATCTTGACCTACAATTTAAAATGAGTATCCAAAAAGTATAAATTATTCTAATGTCTCGTGGACTCCCATTCGTCGAAGTACCTTAGAATCTTTATACACATTCCTTTATTTATTTATGAAATATCAATAAAGTATATGCACGCAGTCTAATTTGAGACAAAGAATCGATTACAGGGAATAAGAGAAAATTTGAGAATGGACTAAACAACCAATCAACACGTTTAATATTGTATTAAGTTCACGTTGGTCCTCATAGTATGCCAAGTTTATTTTTAAGGTTATAAAATTCTTCTGTTGGGCCCCGTGTCAAGGCCACGATCAGCAGAGGCCCAGCCCACTGTGCAGGAAGCCAGCGTGGCACCCAAGTGGCAGAAACAGACAAAAGCCCTGCAGCACTTTAATGAGCTGCCAGGAGGAGGGAAGAGCCATCCAATGAAGGTGCGGTCAACCTTGCAGCAGCGACTGCCCACAAGCAGCCGGCCAATCCTCATTCAAGAAAATACCAGGCGTGGTCGGCAGCGCCTAGGAGCCTGCCTACCATGAAAAAATGACAGTCTAGGTGACCAGCATACCACGACAGAGACCAGCGGCCTCAAAGCCCTAGCAACAGGCATTCTCGTGCCCAGCGTCCACGGGGAAGGGGCCTCTAAGAGCTCCCTTACCCCATAGAGCAAATGACCTTTTTTGGCTCCTGGAGGACTTCTTTCCTTTGGGACTTTTGGACTTTGAAACTCTCAGCCTCCTTCCTCCTCTCCGATAATCCCAGAGAACAAAGAGAGAAACGATCCGATTCAGAAGGACTCAGGACCCTGGGATCTTGCGCGAGTCCTCATCTCTAGACATCCCAATCCCTACGCCTGCTCAGGCAACAGGAGTGAGCCACTCATTGCGGTGCACTAAGGAAGCCAGGCCTTCCATTACCTGCTCATTGCATTTCCCACTCTAAAGTATAAGTATTACCTACGTATCATCAGCATTCATCTTCACACCGCCCAGCGCGCGTGTGACATTTCTGTTTATTGTGGAAACTTACTGACTTGACCGTCGGAGTGGCCCTGGTGGGAGAAATCATGCCAGACTCCTGACCACTTGTTTGCTATTTGTGTTGTGTAGGTCCCAGGTTAAGAGATACAGAGACCGGGCCCTCGTCGTGACACTACCGTGTGCTTAGGAACCCGAAGGCTACCTAATCCGTACGGTAATTGCGGACCCGGGATACAACATTGGCATCGTCTGTTGGAAACCGATGAAAAGTCTAGTGCCATTTTCCTACTCTCCTACTAAAGCAAAAAAGAAAATGGTAAACACCAGGGCACAGGCCAGCGCTCCAGTAATGGACGCGGTCGCCCAAAATAAAGAACTCCCTGTCGTGAGCCAAGGGGACGCCCGTCCAGAGCCTGACGTTCACCGCTTGGCCGCGGACGTGGGCGACATAAAGCTAGTCCTCCACGCCCTGTGTGAGCACACGAGAACTCCTTGGCCGACGACTGCACCTCCAGCATCTCAAGCCTCCTCCTCTAAGAGAGCGAGGCATCGTGCGGTTGCCCTTTGGAGCCGATCCAACCAACCCGATTGCGCCGTGGTACAGGTTGCCCCTGAAAGACTTGACCCTCACGAAGTTGAAAGCCATCCCAACCGTAGCCATCGAGGGGACAGCCCTGAGCGGCGTAACGCCCGTAACTCGTGTGGCCACAGTAGGCAGACCGCGGCGGGCTCCAACAGCAAGTAGCCAACTCAAGCAGAGAGTCGGCATCCCCGAC